>PVKM010002681.1:0-62935 GCA_004027735.1 Carollia perspicillata | reverse complement strand
TTTTTTTTTCATCTGGGGAAACAAAAAAATATTTGCTAGGGGTGAAATCAGGTGAATAGGGAGGGTGGGTCATGGGGGGTCATGCCATTTTTGGTGAAAAACTGCTAAACACTCAGCACAGTGTGGGCAGGTATGCTCATAAATCACCCATCATAAAATGGGCAAACTTGTTGAGTATTCAGAAAAAGTTATCAAACCAGAGGCAGCCTCTCACAACACCAGCAGCTGGTACACTGATACAGATAGATAGGTTCCTAGAACACTCATGTAGCAGGGTTAGCCTCTACTACAAGGGACCCGCCCTCCAGAAAATTCTGTTTTATTTTGGAGGGGATCCCCCCCTTGTGTACCAAGCTCACGTATATTCCTTGTTCAGTTTTAGAGCTCTGTCTAGTTCTCTTCTGTCACCTGTGCCTATACTATTACTTTCTCCTAATTTTTTTTTTTTTTTTTAGGATAAGTGTTGGTATGTGATTAGTGCAAATACTCCCACCTGGCTCTTCGAAATTGGTTTGACTTTTGTGTGGATTTTATGATTTTTAATATAAAAATAAAAGTCCAAAGTGAGAGACAACAAGCATTTATTTAAAGTCAAAAAGAATAGCTATTTGGGAAGCACTGGCTGATTCAGGCAGAAACCCAAATAGTGTTCTGATTAGGAGACAAAGGCAAGCACTTTTTATGAGGAAGCATAGGGGGAACAACTACATCAGTAGAAGGAAGGCATTTCTACTGGTGCAATAAACAGTGATGCCTTTGTTTTAATCCTCCCTTGAGGACATACTTACTGATTTTTAGAGAAGGAGGGAGAGACTGGTGGGGAGAGGGGAGAGAGAGAAAAACATTGATCAGTTGCCTTTTGTATGTGCTCTGACTGGGATCAAACTTGCAACCTACTTATGTACCCTGACCAGGGATTGAACCCTGAAACTCTGTGGTATACAAGATGACGCTCAGCCAGCTAAGTCACCTGGCCAGGCCAGTGATGCCAGTTTTTAATTTTCAGTATGGTAGCATAATAATTGCTTTCTTGTTATCCTCACACACAGTTCTTTGGGATACAGTGTTGCTTTAGGCCTAGTCCAGAGTAATTTTGCCTAGTTTTAACTTTCCAAAGGTTTGAGGCATATGGCATGCAAGGCAGTTCCTCTGGGATAGCACTGCAGCTCTATTTTTTTTACTTTTTTCAGTTTAAAAGCAGTCACTGTTTGTTAACTGACTAGTTTACAAACATAACCATGGTAGATCCTTAGTTTATCTTTCTAATAAGCCTGATGATCTGGTCTTCCCTGTTACCAGCATTTCCACCTTCTACAAAATGGGTGGTCTTTTTCTTCATTCCACCTCATGGAGAAGATCATTTGAAGAGCTACAGGAAGTTGTTTGCTTCTTTGAAGCATTTTCCACAAGTATAGATCTCATGATATAGATCCTCCATGCAGATGATGCCATGTTTATCAAGAGTTTGAGCAATCATTGCATTCATTATCTGTCAGGGCAATTTGTTTTTTGTTGATTTTGCCATAACCATGCTTGTAGATTAATTCATTTACTGACTTCAGATTTGGGTACCCCCCAAGCTATATGTGGTTCCAAAGTCCTCAGTATGTTAATTGAAGCTTTGTTGAGCTTAACAAAGGTGCCATTGAAGATCTGGTGAAGACAAAGAAGTTTCAGCACCTTTTGGACCTTTGGGCTCACACCGTTGATTTGATACCTGTGATCCTGATGACAAATGCCAATTACTGAATTTCATTAATTTTTGGTTCCACAGGTACATAGAAGTTGCCAGCTTTTCTTGCTATTCTAACCTTACAAATCTCAGTTCTGTACATCTACCTATATTCCTTGTGGTGCTTAGCTTTTTCATATAGATAAGCTTCCCTCTTGCCTTTCGAAGCATCTTTTGTGCAAACTTCTTTCTCAAGCACTTGATCTTCAGCTCTGTGAAATTCCTTTGCTTTTTCTTAAGGGCTTATGGCACAATAGGAACCTTCTCTTCACCCTGCATGGTTTCAACTGGAAAAGAGTTCCAACTCTATTTCAAAGAGTGTGTGTGTAAATAAATACATTTTTTTGCGGAGTTAAGTTATATGGAAAGTCCTGTGGGGAATTTCATTGGCATTGCTTTGACTTTATAGATTAAATTTGGATTGTATTGTCCAAATTTTGTCTTCCACAATCCATGCATGTAGTGTTTCCATCTACACAGGCCTTCTTTTATGTTTTTAAATGAATTTCAATAACTTTTTCTGAAAGGACTTAAAATACTTTGTTAATTTATTCTTGGGTACCTCATGGATTTAGTTATTGTGATTGATATCTGTTAAACAACTGTATTTTCTACTCATTTGTGAATAGAATGGAGTCTTCCTGCAACTGGTCTGAATTCTGTTGGGCTTCTGTATGCATTGTCTGCAATAATGAAATTTTCCTTTCCAACTTTTATTGCTTCATTTCTTTTTCTACTTGTACTGACTAGCCCTACAATGTCAAATAGAAGTAGTGATAGCAGCCATTTTTATTTTGTTTCTTACTTTACAGGGAAATGCTTTTAACATTTCACCCTTAAGTATGAGGTTTGCTGTGGGTTTTGCTGAGTATCCTCTGTCAAGTTAAAGAGTATTTTTTGTTTATTGTTACAAACACTTTTTTTTTCCTATCATGAGTGGGTTGCATTTTTATTATGTCCTCTTTTAGGTAATTATTGAGATAGTTATATAGTTTCAAACCCTAAATCTGTTACAATGATAAATTAGTAAATAGATTTTTCTAATTTTAAGCTATTCACATATTGCTAGATTAAATCCTACTGGGGCCAAAATATATTTTAAAAACACATCATAGCCCCTCTTCTTTCCTTCCTGAATAATTCAGTCATTAAGCTGTTATGTAGGGTGGAGCAAAGTAGATATCTGGGGGGTGGGAGCATTGGTCCAGAGTGAGTTGCAAAGCCCAGACTGGACAAATAGGGTATCCCCACAGAGTAGCAGTTCTATGGGGCAGGAGTCAGAGCCCAGTTAGGGTAACCAGAGCTCCATAAGGAGGTGGCTGTAGGGGGTGGGGCTTAGAGCCTAAGTGAGATGTGAAGGGCATCCATGGAGGGGTAGGGAGCAGCCTAGTATGGGGTGTCTGAGCCAAAGCAAGGTGAAGGTGGCCTTCTGCAGAGGGGCAGCCTGGGGGCATAGGGAGAAGTGTGAACTACCTAGAGCAAGGGTGTCAAACTCATTTTTACCGGGGGCCACATCAGCCTTGTAGTTGCCTTCAAAGAACCGAAATAATTTTAGGACTATAAATGTAACTACTCTTTAACCCTTAAGGAGTTCAAATTACATTCGGCCAGTCGAAGGCAACCATGAGGCTGATGTGGCCCCCGTTGAGAATGAGTGTGACACCCCTGACCTAGAGAGACAGCCAGTCCAGTATGCTGAATTAGAGTCCGAACAGAGTGAGGAGGGCAGACCTTAATTTAATCAAGTGATCAAAATTAACATCATTCATTATGGGACAAATTAAAATGCACCACTTGATGAAATACAATGAGAAGAAATTGCCATCACTTTTACGATATTCCTGTCAAAATACATAACATGAATATAATCATTAGAAAACACCAAACCCAAATTGAGAGACATTGTACAAAATAACTGGCCTATAATCTCTGATAATGCCAGGGTCCTAAAGAGTCTTTAACTTTAAATTAGAATTCAAAGAGACTGAAGAGACATGACAAGTAAATACAGTGCATGGTTTTGAATTGTATCCTTTTCTATAAAAGACATCATTGGGATGATTGGCACACTTGAATGGTGCTGAGGATTAAGTAATAGTAATGTATCAATATGTATTTCCTGATTCTCTTGCTCATAATCTGGTTATGTAGGAGATGCTCTTTTGTACCAAATACACACTAAAATATTTGGAGGCAGTGGGGGCATCCAGTTGACAACTACTCCTAAGTAGTTCGGGAAAGATTTTCTCTGTACTAGTGTATTTTCAGCTTTTCTATAACTTCGTACTTAATTTCAGAATTTTTTAACGTTTTAAAATTTTATTGCAGGATTTGGTTTTGTAGTACTTAGAATTTTAAAATCTTTTTATAAGTGAGATTGGCTTGTCGTTTTTCTTTCTGATACCACATATACCCAGTTTTCAAGTTTATTGTAGCCTCTGTTATGAATTGGGGAAACTTTTCCTCCCTCCCTTTTCTCCTTTTTTTTTCTCCCAAAAGTTTCTGCAGCAAAGAGATGATCTGTTTCCTACAGGACTGTCTGCTGGCTTTTTCTGTAAAAAACCATCAGGTGATTTTTAAAAAATTGGATTCGGTTTGCAATTTTTTAAAAGATTTTTTTACTTTCAGATTATAAGCTATTTCATTAAAAAACAAGTAAACAGTAAAAAAAAAAAGACAGTGCTATTTTAAATGAAGAACATGATTATTTAACATAATATCTTATGACTTCAAAAAGAACCCAGTAGTTCTATAGTTGTGGTTCCTTTCTCATTTCTAATTCTTTTTATTTGCACCTTTTCTTTTATACTTAAATAATTTTGCCAAAGGCTTTTTTAAAGTCTTTCTAATGATTTACATTTGGTTTTGTTGATCTTCTCTGTTGAACCTTTATTTTGTTTCTTTAAATTTTTCATATTTACTATTTTAAAAGTTTTGTGCTTTGAGTTTATTCTGTTCTTTTGTCTAACTTGAGTTGGCTACTTAACTCGGTTCTTACAGATTTCTACAAAATAACCACAAAAACCCTAGTGACATGTAATAGTGAGCATGTATTGCTCATTTATCTGAGGTCAGGGGTCAGTTGGCAAGGCATCTGTTGGTATTGACTGGAGTCAGGCACAGGTTTGAGACTGGCTGGGTATCAGCTGATACAGGTTGTCCTCAACCAGGGCAACGGGTGGCATCTGCTTCTCATTCTTCTGGGACAGCAGGCTAATCTGGATATATCTTATCATTTTGATAGGAGGGATCAAGATCCTTACATAGCTGGCCTAACATCACTCTGCCTCATTTTCTAAACTTTTTATTACAGAAAAGTTACAAGACTAGGACTTTCAATATGCATTACCTTTCACAACAGTCCCCTGTTGTTAACATTTTACTATATTTGCCTTGTTTCATGTTTTAATTCTTTTCTGTATTTTTTTTTGAATCCTTTAAAAGTTAGGCTCATGGCATTACCCCTTTGCATTTATTTCCTAAGGCCAAAGACATAATCATCACACTCAGGAAATTTAATATTGACACAATGATACTCTCTAATTACTATATATATAATTTTTCTATTAGTCTTAATAATATCCTCTGTGACTCTTCTTCAGTTTTTTTTCTAATGCAGCCAGTTCTGCTTTATTGCAACATATATATTCCTAACAATCATCCTACTATGCAGAATTGCATAAGAATCACAGGGCTTATGGAAGAGATGGGGGTAGAGACACAATGCTCAAAAACTTCATTGGTCACACTCGTAATCAACCACATAGAACCTTGTAAAATCAGTAGTCCAGTTTTAACCTGTTCAGTGGTTAAGGTATATGTAAATGCTAAAGTAAATGTATTTTACCTTGAAAGAGATAGGAAGTTTGCTTATAGAAGTGGTTGTCAGAAGGAATGCAGCTTGTGAGTATCGTGAGATGGTGAAGGAGAGTTCTCTGAAATTGGACAGAAAGTTGTAACAACATACGTGGGTGGATGTGGCTCAGAACACACCTGGTGGACTGAGGTAGCTGGTACATGTTTGAGTTGGGGATATTTTGCATAGTTCTACATAGTCATTTCAGCTGGATAGTTTTCTTTTACCTAATGTGTCTCACTGAAAAAATCATGCATAAGCAAGTGAAATTTCATGTTTTGCTCATGCTATGTTGCAACAAATTGTGTGTGTGTGTGTGTGTGTGTGTGTGTGTGTGTGTGTGTGTGTGTGTGTGTTTTAAGCCTAGCGGAATTTAGAGTATAAACATTTGCATCTACAAATTGCCCTCTTAAGTTTGCTCTAATCGAATCCTACCTCTGATATGTGGTGTTTTTGCTGTAGTTCAAATCTAAGTATTCTCTGATTTCTATTATGATTTCTTCCATCCATGATTTGGAAGTATTTGAAAATTTTTTTAGATTTGTAGTTTTCTTTGTAAGGGTATTTTTTGTTAATAGTTTCTAACTTTATTACACTGTGTTTAAAAAATGTGAACTGTCTGATGTCGATGTGGCCTAGATGTGGTCAGTTTTTGTTAAGTGTTTTATTTGTGTTTGTAAAGAATGTACATTCTCTAATTGTTGAGGGCAGGTTTCTATAGACTTAAATTATCTTCTTAGTTGAGTTTTTAAATATATCCAAACTCAGTTGTATAAATTTCCTCTCAGCTTATTCAGGCACATTGTGTAGTCTTTCAAGTTCATCTTGAAGAAATCTCTCCTAGAGCCAGCTGATATGCTGTAGTTATTCTTCAAGCTCAGCACACAGCTCTCTCCGTGGGGAATCTTTTCTTTATCACCCCTCTCTTGTGTTAGATTCCCTTTATCTAGATACCATTTTCATTCCTTTACTGGGTTCCCCCCTCGTTTTGGTGAAATTTCCCCTTCAGTAGCATCCTTTAAATAAAAAGGTGCCTAAAGGTAAAACTTTTTAGAACTTATCTGTCTTAATACTTATATGGTAGTTGGGTGGAAATAATTTCTCCTCAGTTTCCAGTGCATTGCTTCATGTTTCTTTGACCTCCGGTGTTGCTGATGAGAAGTTTGCTGTCTACCACTTCCACTTCCCACAACTTTATTTTGATCATTTTTGTATTGGAGCTCTGAAATTTTATGAAAAGGTGTTTTGGTATATAGGTCTACTTCTAGTAATTGTGCTAGACACTCAGTAGGTCTTTTTAATCTTAACATTTATGTCCTTAGGTTCTAGGGAAAAAAGCATGAATTAGTTCTTTGATTTCTCCCCTCCATTTCTCTGTTCAGACTACTGGAGTTCCTGTTAATTATGGGACCCCTGGTACTGTTCTCTAAATTTTCTTATTTTTTTCTCTCCTATCCCTTTCTACTTTTTTTTCTGGGGAGGCTTCTTCAGTTTATCTTCCAACTCTTTAACTTGAGGTGTTTATGTCTGCTCTGGCCCCTCTCCCCTCCCCTTGTTGGTTTTGATCTCTCACCTGTCGGATGCTATCCTCAAATGTCTAGCAGTCCTTAACTTTCCACATTTAAAGGTATCCTTACTGAAAGCTGATTGAGAGTTCCAAGCCCATGTATTATAGTCTTCACAATAAGGAGACTTAGCTGGATTCTTTCCTGCGGAAGGCTTGTTGTCATCTGAGTCTTTTCTTTTGAATTCACAGAGATGGACTCAGCTAGGGGTTCTGGAGGTTCTGGCCATGATTTGGGGAAAAGCTCTTGAGAAGAAAGCTGTCTCTATACCTGCAGTCCCCAACCTTTTTGGCACTAGGGTCAGGTTTCATGAAAGACAATTTTTCCACAGGAGCTGGGGAATGGTGGAGGGGGGACAGTTTCTAACAGGCCTGGGGACCCCTGCTCTATACAGTCAGTATATAAAGCTGACTTAATGCCTTGTTAAAGGTAAGATACCTTCCCTCAATTGTATATAGACACCTTTTTGTTTTGTTGTGTTTTGTTTTGTTTTTTAACTTCAGAATAAACTTCTGCTGGGGATAGAGAGGAGTAGTGGCTAGCTTAGGTTACCTGGGTCATCACTGTGGAGAGGGATGAAGAAATCAGGGAGGTTTACCTGCTTAAATAGACTTTCAGCCAATCCTCATTCTGTTTTTTTAATGTTTATTTTTAGAGACAGAGGAAGGGAGGGAGAAAGAGGGAGAGAAACATACATTGGTGGGTTGCCTCTCTCGCACACCCCCGGCTGGGGATCCAGCAGACACCCAGGCATCTGCCCTGACTGGGAATCGAGCTGGCCACCCTTTGATTTGCAGGCTGGCATTCAGTCCACTGAGCCACACCAGTCAGGGCCATTCCTCATTCTTATTCCTGCCTTTACCTCATTTCCAGAGGTACCCAGTGCTCACAGTTTTTGAGCCCTTTGGTGATTTCTGCAGTTAGTATCTTTAGGTAAAGCTTGTTTAGAGTGCCAATCTTCATATACTTTCCAGTGTTTAAAATTATGTTTCTGTTTCCTCCATTATTATTTTCTTAGTCTAGTTTATGCCATTTTTAAGAAAAATTACCATTTTAATGAAGTTTGGGGACAGTGAGGTGCAAAATGTCTGTGTCTAGTTTTTCTTTTCATAACTTTGAAATTTGGAAAGTATTATACATTCACCAAAAGTTCTAGGAGTCCAAAAGGTCAAAACTGTAAGATATTTTCCTTCTCTAACTTGTGTACAGTGGAGTATTTCACAGGTTACACAGTGTGTAATGTAGGAACAGATTAAATGCAGATATAGATACAAATCCTGCCCTTTTCTATTAAGGCAAACATTGAGGAGATCTGAAAAATGTAAAACAGTGTCACTCTTCTAATTTTTCTGAAATGTTTATTTTAATTAAAAATACCTTATAGCAACACGTGATGGGTTTATTGTTATTTTAATTCCATTCATAAATAATTTGGAAATCTTAGTTTTCATTTCTAATATGTTAATATCAGTGATTGTAATCCATATAGACAAAAACTCTTTGATAGTCTTAGTAATTTTTAAGAGAACAAAGTCATGAGACCAAAACTTCTGAGAACTTCTAAAAAATCGTAGATATAAATTAGAACTGAAACGAGCATAACAGTGTAAATATATTCAACAGTCCACTATTTTTATCTGTACATAGGACAATAATGTAATTAGTCCTTAGGTTCATTAAATTTTACACCCCCGTGCTTCTATTCCTTTTGTTTTCTCTCCTAATATTCCTTAGAGGAACTTAAGGCAGCTACTGGATGTTAATCTATAGTGTCTTTTGTCCTAGTGTATATATATATTCTAGTGGTTTAGACAATGAGAAATCATCCTAAGAGCCAAATGTTAAAAAGTGCATTTGCTTTCCCAAAGGGGCAAGAAATTGTCTCTTGGGGAGAAAAGAAAATTTTAGATATTACAATAGTTTATGGCCCATAAACAGATGTACTATAGTACATCTGTAGTATTAAATTTCACTAGGGATGGGAGACGGGGAAAAAAGTCAAAAGGCTCCTTAGGAGGGGATGATAAGAAGCTGAGAAACACTCTGTTAGAAATCTCGTTAGAGTTTTATCCTTTAACCTTTCATTTGTTTGTATTTTTTCCTCCTATTTCAGATTTGCCCATGATATACACTATAGAATAGAGGCTGTCCCACAAATAACCTTGTTAGGGGGTCTAATAGATCCCTTAAAGAGGAAGGCAGCTAGATTAGGCTTTTAGCAACCAAAGAGCCCATGCCTGATGTCAGTCCAGGGAGCTTTGTTCATCCATCACTCCACCTATCAAATCAGCTTTAGCCATTTGTTGCCATGCTGGATTGTGGGTTTCCTAATTTTCCAGAAATTTTAATAAGAAAAATCAGAAATCTATGTTTTATGCAAAGCTTGACTATTTGTAAATGTTAGAAAGCGAACTAAAATTATTTTCACACAGTATGTACATCAGTGAAAACCAGTATGCACTCCCCATCCCTTATGCACATATTACACACTAGTGTAGTTTCTTCTGGTATGATGGATGTGTCTTCAAAATATGACTCCTCTATAGCAATCTGAACTCATTGTCATCTTGCTCTTGCTTGAGTGACTTCAGTGCTGGGGCCTTCTGTCCCAGGAGGCTAACCTGTTCTATTTTTGTTTATCTCTAACTGTTTGATGTTTCTGCCTCACAGGAGCAGAAATGTGCCCTCTTCAGACTTGAACCTAGAGAGAGGTCCTACCTTGTCCTGTGAGACCATGCAAGATAAGACTAACTCTTTTCAGCCCTGGCTGGTGTAGCTCAGTGGATTAAGTGCGGGCTGTGAACCAAAGGATTGCTGTTCGATTCCTAGTCAGGGCACAAGCCTGGGTTGCAGGCCAGTTCCCACCAGGGAACGCACAAGAGGCAACCATACATTGACATTTCTCTCTCTCTCCTTCCCTTCCCCTGTAAAGATAAGTAAATAAATAAATGTTTAAAAAAAAAGACTAACTCTTCTCTTATGTGACAGGTTTTCAGGTTTATGATTTTGAATCAAATTTCCACTTGTCCAGAATTGGAGATAGAGTATAGTAAAGAATTTAAACTTGGAAGTCAGACTACTAGGATTTGAATCTTCTCTCTGCCTCTTAAGTAGCTCTGTGATCTTGGGGTTTATTATGTTAACTTCTCTATGCCTCAATTTGATCATTTTTAAAAGAAGCATGTTACTATAATTTACCTAATTTCTAATAGGTAACAAATGTAAAACTCTCAGAACAGTACCTAGCATATAGGAAATACTCAGTAAGTGTTATTTATTATCCAAATTAAACAACCTTAGTTCCATCAGTCATTCTCCATATAACACAGTTTTAAATTTTCTTACCATACCTAGTTTATGGTTTATGCATTAATGGAAGCAGTAGGATGCCTTATAGGAAGACTTGGGTTTCTTTCTCTCTCTCTTATTCTCTGTACTGTCCTCCAAACCAGATCACAATGACTTTTCTCTTTATATGTGTATGTAAATATAAACATATGTAAACACACATTCACTTAGTCATTCTTAAGGGCATGTGGCAGTAAAAACCATTCGTGAGACAGCCAGCGTGAGACTTTGGCCCTTCCCTCAATTCCCTAATAAGAGCCTGATTTTATTCACATATTTTCTTCCTTCTACATGACTTTGTACTTCGGAAAAGCAGGCTCTATTACTAATTTGGGAGAATGAGATCTG
This sequence comes from Carollia perspicillata, assembly GCA_004027735.1. Taxonomy (NCBI): domain Eukaryota; kingdom Metazoa; phylum Chordata; class Mammalia; order Chiroptera; family Phyllostomidae; genus Carollia; species Carollia perspicillata. The sequence goes on along the minus strand of PVKM010002681.1, from coordinate 52,086 downwards.
ATTGGTTTAAAAATTAGCCATAGGATTGTATTATGGCTGTGTGACTTTTGACATAGTTATGTGACGCAGTTCTGACCATTGAAAGCTGATGAGAACTATACTGATGGGAATTGGGTTGGGGGTTTCTGGAAAGGTTTCCTTGTTCCTAAAAGAGATGTGCATGAAAGATGGTTTCATCTTTTTTTCTGGTTATTGCTGAGTCTAGGTAAGAAGCCTATTTCACCCTCTTGAGACCTGGGTATTGGGTGGAGGTATCACCTGACAATGGCAGAGTGAAGACATAGATGGGGTCTTAAAGACGTTATTGAGCTACTGAATTAACCAATCCTGGATCAGGCCTTTCCTCTTAATTTCCTGTTATGTGGTACACTTTATTGTTTATGCTACTTTGGGTTGGATTTTCTTACTTTTCGCTAAAATAATCTTAACAGATAAAGAAGTCAAGTTATTTAATTGTTGTGGCTGGCAAATTGGATAAATAGTATTTATGAGGAATTAATTGAAATAATATAGGTAAGAGGCACTTGGTAATTTTTAAGTAATTCCACGGATTTATTTAGTTCTGTTACATTACCGCAATTAATATTTGTACCAGACAGAATGTTTCACAGAGGGAGCAGCTGCCTGGCTTTGCTAATTACCAATTATATTAATATTGTACAGGTCACTGGACCCTTTAATTACTCCTGTAAAAAAGAATTAAATGATTTTTGTAATTCTGTGAAAAGAATGAGTCTGATCATTGTAGGATAAAGTAGGAGGTGGGTACAAATAAGTAACTCTCTTAATTGAAGAAACCATAATTTATTAACCGCTCATGTTGGGGATACTTCCAGTTTCTCAGTGGTTCTACTGATCTAAGGTCTTGAGAAACTAAGGGAGCTCTACCATCAGTATACTTCACGGCTATGAATATCAACTCATAGCTTTATACAGATGGATATTTGCTTTTTTAACCCAACTTTTTTAACATAATAACATGTCATCAGTTTTCTCTGTGGTACCATCTCTCATACTTTACTGTCATCCTTTTCATCTACCCTCGCCCTAGTTATACTACTCCCAGGTATTCAGTAGCCACCTAAAAGGTCTCCTTTGCACCAGAAACTGCTTTCTTTACCTCTTTATTCATCTATAAAATAGAGTGAAAGATCATTTTTAAGGTGTTTTTGGTTCTAACACTGTATGACTTGTCAGTTATATTTCTCATCAGTTCAGCCTATTATACCCACAAAAACTCATCTTTGATCACATATTAAATTAAGTTTAAAAACTCTCATCTGAGGACAGCAGAACTCAATTAAATAAAGCAAAGAAGTAATGTTTGTGTACCCTTTTGCAGAGCTAGGTGTATCAAGAAATGTAGAGCGTGGGCAAAATGTATATATATGTAGCTATATATGATTTTTTAAAATTTTCCTGAGGTTTGGGAAATAGAAAATGGAAGAAACATAATTTTAAAGCTGTTAGGAAATTTGTTTGATGTATTTTCTTTTCCAGCAAACTTAAAATTACAAGGTGGGGCAAAAGTAGGTCTACAGTTGTGAGTATGAGAAACAGTTTATTCTTGCATTATTTATTAATAAATGAATGTATTTCCATACAAACAACTGTAAACCTACTTTTGCCCCACCCTGTAGGGTGGAAATAGACTCATTACTACAAGAGAACTAATAGGGAAAATTTAGAGGCATATTTTATTTATTTATTTTTTAAACTATATTTTGTTGCTTGCTATTACAGTTGTCCTGTTTTTTTTTCCCCTTTATTCCCTATGCCCTGCACCGCCCACCCCTGCAGCAGTCCCAGCCCCCTAGTTCATGTCCATGGGTTGTACATATAAGTTCTTTGGCTTCTACATTTCCTATACTATTCTTAACCTCCCCCTGTCTATTTTGTACCTACCAAGTATGCTTCTTATTCCCTGTAACTTTTGCCCCATTCTCCCCCCTCCCCTTCCCCACTGATAACCCTCCATGTGATCTCCATTTCTGTGATTCTGTTCCTGTTCTAGTTGTTTGCTTAGTTTTTGGGGTGTTTTTTTGTTTCGTTTTTGGTTCAGTTGATAATTGTGAGTTGTCATTTTACTGTTCATAGTTTTTGATCTTCTATTTCTTAGATAAGTTCCTTTATCATTTCATATAATAAGGTCTTGGTCATGATGAACTTTTTTAACTTCAACTTGTCCAGGAAGCACTTTATCTGCCCTCCCATTCTAAATGATAGCTTTGCTGGAGAGAGTAATCTTGGATGTCGGTCCTTGCCTTTCATGACTTGGAATACTTCTTTCCAGCCCCTTCTTGCCTGTAAGATTTCTTTTAAGAAATCAGCTGATAGTCTTATGGGCACTCCTTTGTAGGTAACTGTCTCCTTTTCTCTTGCTGCTTTTAAGATTCTCTCCTGATCTTTAATCTTGGGTAATGTAATTATGATATGCCTTTGCGTGTGCTTCCTTGAGTCTACCTTCTTTGGGACTCTCTGAGCTTCCTGGACTTCCTGGATGTATATTTCCTTTGCCAGATTGGGGAAGTTCTTCATTATATTTTCAAGTAAGTTTTCAATTTCTTGCTCTTCCTCTTCTTCTTGCACCTCTATGATTCAGATGTTGGAACATTTAAAGTTGTCCCAGAGGTTCCTCAGCCTCTCCTCATTTTTTTGAATTCTTGTTTCTTCTTTCTGTTCTGATTGAATGTTTATTTCTTCCTCTTGCTCCAAATCATTGGTTTGAGTCCTGGTTTCCTTCCTTTCACTGTTGTTCCCCCGTATATTTTTCTTTATTCCACATGTCATAGCCTTCACTTTTTCTACTTTGTGACCATACTCAGCCATTTCTTTGAACATCCTGATTACCAGTGTTTTGAAGTGTGTATCTGATAGGTTGCTATCTCTTCATTACTTAGTTCTTTTTATGGAGTTTTGATCTGTTCTTTCATTTGTGCCATGTTTCTTTGTCTCGGCACACCTGATACGTTGTAAGGGGCGGAACCTTAGGTATTCACCAGGTGGAGGCAACTCACGTTGCTGTGTTATGGTGCACTTCGTGTACATTCTAGGCACCTTTGGGTCTCCAGCGAACTCTCCTGTGATGCTAGGAGTTTTTCCCACCGCCACATCCCCCACTGATTTACAGCCAGAGGTTTTGAGGCTTTAATTTCCCGGCACTGGCACCGTTGGTCATGCGGTCTGTCTCACTCCCCAGTTCCTCCCCGTTTATCTGCACACAAATGTGGGACTGCCCACCCAGTCCTCCAGCTGTCACCTTGCCATGCATCCTCTATACCCTGGTGCCTGTCTCTGCCTCTCTTTCCAGTCTGCATGAATGTTTCTTCTTTAACTCTTTGATTGTCAGACTTCCATACAGTTTGTTTTTCTAGCAGTTCTGGTTGTTTTTTCTTTTTAAATTGTTGTCCTTCTTTTGGTTGTGTGAGGAGGCAAGATGTATCTACTTATGCCTCCATCTTGGCCGGAAGTAACCTGTAGGTGTTCGTTTTAATACATACTAGATTGGGAGCATTTGCCAGGCATGAAGTTCTATAGCTGTTTAAACTTGTTTTTCCAGAAAAGGAAAATATTATTTAATAACTTACGTAGAAAGGTAGATGAAAGCCAAGTAAGAATCATATGTTTGGTTGATGCTAATTCTGAAATGTTTGAAAATGAAAGCGAAGTCATCCTCTGTCACATCATCCGTAAGGTAACCAAGGAAAATGTTAAACCAACAATGTGAACATTTGTCCATGCAACATTTCTTAGACACAGAACATCATACTCAGTTTTATACCTAGAAGTAGAAGGATAATCACAAAAGAACCCCAGAATACACACCATTCTGTTCATTTGGTAAGTTTTGTTTAGATTTTTATAACTTCTGTTGAGAGATTTTTTTTTTATTGCTGGCACCGAATACATGGTGTCTTTCCCAATACCACTTCTCCAATACTCCAACACCAAATCAATGTCCTAAAATTCAGTCCAAATTCTGGCACTAGCTGGAGTTTAATGTCAGACTGTGCAGGTTTAAGGACTCAGTCTCACAAGGTGTCCCTAACTTCAGATGTCAGTTACAAATATTGGGTCTTCAGGTTACTTGTACTTCTGTCCCACTTGGAGAAGGGTCAGTGTCTATGAATATATGATTGTTCAGAAAATGAGTTTTTATTACGGTGTTCTTTTAACTTACCAGATTGCCTTTTCTGTTCTTTCTTTCTTACCCTCTGTGATTATGTAGCTACTTCAGCTGGTTAGAGGTTAGTAGAGAGAGCAAGACAGTTTTCTTTTGAGTGTTTGGTAGTAGAATATAAACCATTTCCTCTTTCATACCACCTTTTCTTCCACCATACCTACACTATTTTTTAAGCTGCTTCTGTATACCAGAGTATACAAGTACTCACTGTGTTTTCCTTCAAGATACCCTTTTTTCTAGAAAATTAGATCTGAATTTTCACATGTGATGAGATGAATCTTGAATCTTGAAATGTGAAGAGGTTCAATGGTGTCAGTCTTTTAAATTATAAAAAACACTGAATTAGAGTCCTACTTCATTTAGTATAACTGTAGAGCCTTTTAGATAGTTTTTAGTAACTCACAGTTTTAGTATTTAGAGTCATAACATGTGATGTTTAACTAATGAAGCCAAATTCTTCTGTCTCTTTATTCTGTAGGATAAACAGCATTTTTTCTTTTTAGTGGTTCTGATAAGCTGAATTTGAAATACATATTACATTAAGGAATAAGGAGTGTTATTAGCACTTGATTACAAAAATCACTTGACCTTAAAGTCTTTAATATTGACTATATATATATATATATATATATTGAAGATCTTTAGACTTTTTTTTAAATTATAAAACCTGTCATGAAAAAAACAGTAATAATGGATCTTGCTAGTGAAGCTCAGTAGATTCAGTGCTGGCCTGTGAACCAAAGGGCCGCAAGTTCAATTCCCAGTCAGGGCACATGCCTGGGTTGCCGGCCAGGTCCACAGTAGCAAGTGTGCCAAAGGCAACCACACATTGATGTTTCTCTCCCTCTCTTTCTCCCTCCTTTTCCCTCTTGCTAAAAACAAAATAAAATCTTTTTTAAAAAGACAGTAATATGTTATGCACTATAATTTTTTATTAACTGAAAAATTATGTTTTTTCTTACCATGTGTGATTCATTTATTTTTGTGTTGAATTTTATTCTCCTTATACAAAAAGTAGAAAACAAATATTCTTTGAAATTCTTCTATTTAAAATGACTTAAATTTTAAAAATTTTGAGTAAAATGTGGCATTTTGACTGGCGTAGAGAGGAGATAGTGTTTCTACTATTTAAAACCAGGCATCATAAAATAATGCTGTATTGTTGAATGAATTAACACTACCTTTTTCCCTGTGGAGAGCTGCTAGGAATAAGACTATGGCTTTATAACTTTGACTGTTTTAATCAGTATAAAGTAATGTTTGTTTTAATAAACAAAAAATGTTATTTTTAAAGTTTCTCATGCAGGAAAGAAAAACAGTTGATTAGTCCAATGTATATTCAGATTTATATTAAATGCTTTTTATTATTATTCCAAAACAGACACTCCTTGAATATGCAGAGAAATGGAAAACTTCAGAAGATCCCTTACCTTTATTGGAGGTATACACAGTGGCTATCCAAAGTTATGTTAAAGCCCGACCTTATCTTACCTCTGAATGTGAAAATGTAGCATTGGTTCTGGAACGCTTGGCATTGTGAGTAGACCTTTGAGTTAAATAAAAAATTAGATTTAGCTTTTTTGTTTTAACTTTATATCTCAGCTCTTTTGATAGTGTAATTTTAAACAGATTAATTATGGGAAGTCTACTGATGATGTTAGAATTATTCATTTTATTTTAGTTCAAATTTTAATAATTATTTGTATCCTTACCAACTTTTTGTTTTTTAGAAGCTGTGTTGAGCTTTTATTGTGCCTGCCTGTTGAGTTATCAAATAAACAGTGGGAACAATTTCAGACACTGGTGCAGGTAAGAATATTTACCTATTAGTTTTAATACAGGTATATTTTAGGTCAGTTTTCTTTATTCTTAATAAATTATTGGGTTCAACTTTAAAACATCTATGTATCAAGAAACATTAATTGCTGTTGTTATTAGCACTAGTATCTTGCCAAATAAATGTTTCCTAAATGAATATTTATTTAGTTTGGTTGAATAATGCACTGTTCTTTAAGACCATATAATTAGGAGACTACCATAGCAGTAGGGGAACATAAAAGAAAATGTCCTCATTTGTATTTAGAAACAGTTTAGCTAATGCTGAAAATCTGTGATATGCTTTAGGAGAATTTAACATACCTGATTTAATTCTTATGAAAACTTTGTGGGGGTAGTTATGTTTTTCCCATTTTAAAGGTGAGGAAACTGAGGCTCATACTCTAAAATATTTATCTGCCTGTACCTATACAGCTAATACCAAGAGTAGTTATTTGAACTCAGGTTCTCTATTCCAAAGCACATGCTTTTTTTCCTAAAACTGAAAACACATGCTTTGTCTCTTATTTATTCTGTTTATATGAAATACTATACAATGTTGCATTTAGTTGTTTTGGAACATTTTCAAGCACATTAAATTTTGTTTGAAGCACTAGATTGTGCTGGGTTTTATTACAGAATCAAGAAATTTTTCATTAATTGGTTAAAAAGAGTGTTCCTGCTAGCCGGTTTTAAAAAGTATAGTTGTCTTTTTCTTTAGACAGAGTTCTCAAAATATCCTTTGGCCTTATGTTTTTCTGCAGGAGATATATTGCAGAGAGTTAGTCTCAAATTTTAGAAGCATGTGAAATAAACTAGAAAAGTCAGTTTCCTATTTAATATTAAACATTAAAATCTGTCAAGTGTAAAATTCTTGAAAGTAGGATTCATATCTTAATACCATAGGATTCTATTATGTCTTATACATAATAGGTACTTAAAAACTGTTGAAACAAAAGTATCTTGTCACATTGCAGCTAACTTTTTGATTATGCAATTTCTATTTCAGCATATCAGTACCTTGTGTCTTGGGTTTTTTCCCAGCATGTTTATTTTTAGGTAAATAATTCAGACACTCTACCACAGAATTAAATAAGTTATTTATATATAAATATAATACCAATTTCATTATGCTACTTATTTATTTTTGGTCAGCATAAGATAAACTTTTAAACTTTCCTTTTTAAAATAATAGTACTACTTGATACTTTTATATGAGTTAATGAGAAGGAAATAACTCTTTAAATTTCTGTATGGTAGCTTTCAGCAATTGCTGAAAGAAAATTTCTCAAAGCACTTGAAATCATGGCAGTAGGAGTTTTTATGGTATCGAGGAATAGATGTTTTGTAAAAACATAGCATGGAGTTTTAAGAGTTTCCATGACACTGCTCTTATTTTGGAGCTTCCTTGGGGTTATTTTATACCTGACAGCATTTGTTTCATTTTGCCTCTGTGTTAACTGTTTAAATAAACATTTCTTTACCCCAGTAGAGGATAAGCCCCATAACCACAGGGACTAGTTGTTCTCTTCCCCCAGTACTTCTCTGGTACTTTGCCCACAGAAATTCTTATGTTTATTAATGTTTATTCAGAAATAAACGTTTTCTGATTTGAATAAAAACTATTGGTCCTTCGTGTCCTGAAGAATAAGCCAATTACATGAACATTTGGAAAAAACTAATAAGCAAGGTTCATGTCAGCTGTAACAGAATTTTGCCAGGGATATGTAGTGAGCAAATGAAAAATTGTGCTTTAATTGTTTTCTTTCCGTAAGTCTCTTATTGGAATATGTGTAAGTGGTCACATGGGCCTTGATGCAGATCTGCCATTTATTAAGAATAGAAGTTTTGGGGAATATTTTTTTTTTTTTACTAACACAGGATGTAAAATGAGTAAAGTCTTTTATGATATAGATATTTTGATAGCTTCTTTGAGAAATAGCTTTGTTCTTGGTTTAGATTTTGGGGGAATATAACATGGACTTATAAAAATACACTGTATTTATTTAAAATTTATAATTGATGTAATGCTTATCCTTGAGATTTGACTTTAAAAATCAGAAGTAGAGGAATTTAGCACTTTGTAATATGACATGAAATTTTTAAGATAAAAGTCTTATTTTTCAAAAGTTTAGTATTATATTTAAAGCCTGATAAGCTTGCTTTTAAAAATCTGTTGTAATTCTTTGGATGTTTATTTAATATTTATAGGTAGCTCATGAAAAGCTGATGGAGAATGGCAGCTGTGAATTGCATTTTTTAGCTACTCTAGCTCAAGAGACTGGGGTGTGGAAAAACCCGGTACTGTGCACTATTCTTTCCCAGGAACCCTTGGATAAGGATAAAGGTAAATTTTCTAGAGAGAGAGAGAGAGAGAGAAAGAGAAAGAGAGAAAAGAAAAAAGAATCATTAGACCAGAAAAAATAAGTACTTAAAATTGTTTTAATATGGTTCATCTCAAGATATACCAAACAAGGACCATTTGATTGAATTTTATCTGAGGTGCTTGAGACCCTTCATTTTTATTTATTTTGGGGGAAAGATATATTTATAGGATTTTACAATCTTAACATTACAGAGAAACTACATTTTTTTCCCATCTTTTTAAAGAGGAATTCTCTCTGCAACATCCTGACAGGTGGCAGTCTGACTTATATTTGATAACTAACTTACTTGACAGATGGAGATGCAGAAATAGGGTAGTTAAATGCTTTTCTGCAAAATAGAATATGAAATTAATGCTAGAACTCTCAAGTCTTCTGTCTCTAAGATTAGTACTCTTTCTCAAGGAGCTTATTGCTCAGTCTTATTTTATCCTTCTTTGTCATTATTGTATGAGCTCAGACAATAAAGATCCCAGTTAAACTCAAACTGGCTGGTAACCTATTGGAAGTAGATGGTTAAAACACTAATAAGTGTTGAGAGTTCAAAAACTATATGCCATAATGAAAAGCATAGTTGTCATCTTTGGTCCTTTTCTTGAGATCATTTTGGAAAGTGCCCAGCTTTCATTCTAACCCTTCCCAAGGTTAAATTAGAGAATTAAACAAGTTGCCTGTGTTGTTCATAAAAAATACTGCTTTTCCTGTTGATTGATAGCAAACTCTAAGTATTTTACAATGTGACAGCAAATTTCGAAGGCTCTGAGAATGAAGTATAAATATAAAGCCTGATGCTCGTGAACTCTTCTGAAACTTTGATATTTACTAAAAGGCTTCCCAGCTAATCTCCAAATTTCTCTTCAAGCCAGTTGTTCCCACCTGACTCCCCTCCTTATCATTTCTCCATGCTTTCCTGATTGTTCTTTGCAGTGTTATCTGTTTTCTTAATTTTCACACAAAAAGTTTGTTTTTAGCACCCTCTTCCTTTGCGAATGTCCACGAATTAGCTAATGCTTTCAAGATCTTAGAGAAACAGAGTAGACATTCATTATTTAAAATAATAAGAATATTTAAAAGTTGAGAATCTTAAGTGTTTTTTGCCTTTGGCATATTAGTTTTTATTTCCATTATATTAATATCATTATATTTTTATTGTTATAATCAAATTATACTTTCTAATATTCTCAGCTTTTAAAAATAGTGGATGTAATATAGTAATAATATCAAATAACATTGTTTAGTTCAAGCAGTTTGAAATATGTTTTTATATGCATGGTTTCATTTAACTATCACAATGATCCTAGGAAAAAGATCTCGTTTTCCTATTACACATATCAGAAAATTGAGGCTCAGAAAGATTATTTGACTTTTCTACATCACATTGCCAGTGATGTGAGGAAGAGCCACGAACTGAAATCAGCTTTTCAACCTCTCTCTTTTCTGGAATATGCCCTGTTGCACCTTAGCCTAATAAAAATAAAATTCTGTCCAGGTTAAATAAAGAATTAACCCCTTTTTTCTGTTTTCAGTTTCTGAAGAGGGTTTTTGGCAAACTTACACATTATGCTAAAGTAGGAAAATGAAACATTTACCTTAACAGAGATTTAAAATTTATTTTAAAAGAAAGTGTACTCAGTTTTCTTACTTGTTTAAAAGTGCCAAACGTTTCTGATAACAAATGTCTGTCCACCTCTGTGCTGCTTTATTTCTTGGTCTTCTCCTGATAGAGCCACTGGAATAATTTGGGACTGTGCAACCAACAGGAGTTTCTATAATAGCAAATGCATTGTAGGTAGCCAGACTTTAGTACAACTCATGAAGCATCCAGAGAGATACTATATAATTAAAAGATTTTTGCAGCCATAATCTTTACGTGGTTCTTGGTTCTTTGGAATGCTTCTTTGATAGGAGTCATTTTATGTATAATCACACAAACTAGAAGTGTATAGTCCTTTCCTCCTTTGAAACAGTTGTAGGAATTAACATTTTACACATACATAATTTATTTACATTTTCAAATTTGATGGTTCAGGAAGATGGGGAACTTTTAGCTTTTTATATTATATATTCAGCCCGACAAGTTTGAAGAGAAGAGCTAGAGTTAAGAGAACAGTAAGTACACCTTAATAGGCATTGCTTATTAGTTTGTTTATAGTGAAACCTTTCAGGTTTGATGTAATATTTCAACAGTAGATAATCCATTTAATCCCAAATTATTTCCATTTTTGTTTGGGTTTGATTTGACTAAGTTTGGACGTACTAAAACCCAGCTAGATCAAGAAATGCTCTTTGATTTTTAGGGATTGAGAGTTGGCAGGACTCAAAATTTAAAATACTGGTTTCTCTTTAAGATGTTAGCCTCCTAGAATTAAGGTGACTCTAATAATTAAACCAACATAATGCAAATAGATGGCTTTTGATACCATAGGAACCTTTTAGGCTTATATACTGCTTGTGCCTTTCTTTAGTTATAATCTCAAGATTGGAAAGGCACTGAATACTCATTTATTTTTTACTCAGTTGTAACTCCCTTCTAAAACATCACTGGGAGATAGATAGCGGGCCTTTGCTTGAACTCTTCTAGAGAATAGTAACTGCATAGTTCAGTCCATTCTTAGCCTTCTGTTGGAAAATATTTATTGTGAAAACTACATTCTTAGAGTTTACATCTTTTGGATCTAGAGTTACCCCTAAAGCCATACCAAACAGTGTAAATCCGTCTTCCCCACTGTATCAGTCAAGATATTTAAAAAAAAAAGATATTTAAAGATTGCCATCATGTCAATGCTAGTCATCTTTTCTTCTGTAGACTAAATGCCATCTGTTATGGCTTTTGAGTCTACAATCATGCTGCCTAATTTTTTAGTGCAATTTGTTGGTTCTCTTTAATGTGTAATTCTCAGAACTTACTGTGTACCCTAAACATGAGTTGGCCAGCTTTGAGAACATTGGTACTCTCTCCCCTTCATCTAAAAATTTATACTTAAGTCAGTATGACTTAAGATGGCATTGCCTTTTTGGGTAGCCATATCTTTCTTACAACTCAATGAGGTCCTTAAAACCACACACAAGAAATATTTTTACATGCTACTATCAAATTATTTATATTTTTGTACTTTGTCTTTTGGTATTTTTTGTCTATTTAATTTTACTCTTAGTAAGATTTATTCTGTCTCTGTAATTGTCAAAATCCTTTTAAATCTTCATTTTGTTTTTCAGGGTTTGACTTGTTAGCATACATTCTGTTAGCATCCAGGTCCTTGATAGTAATTATGAAAAGATCATGTCCAGAAACGTAGCCCTTGGGATACTTACTGAAATCTTTCTACTTGCCTTCAGTCCTTTAATCAACACTTTTTGGTTATTATCGCTTCATCAAACACACTCATTTTTTCTTATGTCTGGCCTATAGGTCTCCTTTTTGTCTATAAGGATTTGATGAAAAACTATAATATATGGCTAGAATTCTGTTAAGTTACACTGTTTAATATTGAGATTAGTCTGACCTAAGTTGTTATTTTTTAAATGAACTTTTTAGTTTAGATTTATAGAAAAATCATGAAGTGTTTTCACAACCAGTTTTCCTACTATCATCTTGGATTATTTTGATACATTTGTCACAATAATAAAGCAGTATTGATACTGTGTTATTAAAGTCCATACTTTATTCAATTTCCTTAGTTTTTTACCTAATGTCCCTTTTCTGTTCCAGGATCCCATCCAGGATTCCACATTACATTTAGTCATCATGTCTCCTTAGGCTCCTCTTGGCTGTGAGAGTTTTTCAGATTTTCCTTGTTTTTGATGACCTTGACAGTTTTGAGGAATTCTGGTCAGGTATTTTGTAGCACGTCCCTCAATTGGGATTTGTATGATGTTGCTCTCATGATTACAACTGGGCTTGAGGGTTTGAGGGAGGAAGATTACAGAGGTAAAGTGCCATTGTCACTACATTGATCAAGGATGCATGCTGTCCATGTTACTTTGAGTGTTATGTTATCCTTGATCACCTGGCTGAGGTAGTGTGTTTGTCAGGTTTCTCCACTGTACAGTTATCTTCCCCCCTTTTCCACGCTCCCCTCTTTGGAAGAAGGTTACTGTATGCTACCCACACAGGTGGAGAATTAACCTACCTTATTGAGGGAGCAGTTTTACACAGGAGATTGGTTTTTTTCTTCCTCATGTAGTTACATAGTCATTTATACCATTGTAGCATCATTCAATACTTATTTTATACTTTGATCATAATCCAGTACTACTTAATTTTGTTGCTCAAATTGTTCCAGCTTTGAACATTGGGAACTCTGAGTTAAATTCTGTGACCCTTTGACATAATCTCATCATTGTGAGTTATATTTTTTGTTTGCATACTTTCTTGCTTTTCTGGCACTACAAGTTGCTTGTCTTGCATATTTCCTGCTCCAGTCTTAAAATCAGCTAATTCTTTAAGAAGCCCTGGTTCCTTTTAATGAGAATAGTAGTAGAAACCAAGACCTGGTAACTGGGTGTGCCATCTGCTATGATGACATACTAGGATGACATTGCTTCTAGGACCTCTCCATGGATAAGGCAACAGAATATGTTGGCATACTAATCTGTGTATATGCACATACCTATAAACATTTCTGTGTGTAACCAACTGTATGATGTCTCTTAATTCTAATCCATACCACATCGATTATTCGAGCATCCTCCTCTTTGCTTATCTATTACCTTCACTTCAACAAAATGTCATATATTTGGAATTATACAGTATGTAGACTTTTCAGGTTGGCTTTTCCTACCATCAACCATCCGTATACTTAATCAGTCCTAGTATACAAGTATAATCGTTTCAGAATTGAGAATCTGTACCCCTGTGGAAAACATATTTATCGATTAGAGTACAAGGCTATGCACGCTTCCTCTTGCCATTATTCTTACAGACTCTACTTATCCAAAGTTCTGACTAAACTATAAACACCTAATGTCTCCACCTCTTTTAGCGAAGTTCTTTCATAACATCTGTGATACAGTTAGATTCTTTTTACCATATTTTGCATTCCATCCTGGGCTTCCCAAACCTCCTAAGTAAACTTTTAAAAATTTCCATACCGTATGATTCCCTCTGTGCTGTAGAGTTCTGTGGATTTTGACAAACGTGTCATGTATCCACCGTTAAAGCATCATACAGAATAGTTCACTGCTCTTAAAAAAACTGCTGCACCTACTCAGTCTTCTCCTGAGTACCTCACAGCTCCTGACCTGTTTGCCATCTTTTCCCTTTTCGAGATTGTCATAATTATAGCCTTTTCAGTCTAGTTTATTTCACTTATCAATGTGCATTTAACATTCATCTATGTCTTTGGCTTAATAGCTCATTCCTTTTTATTGCTGAATAATACCATTGTATGAATATACCACAGTTTATCAGTTTACCTAATAAAGGGCATCTTGTTTACTACAAGTTTTTATTTATGAAAAAAGCATCTGTAAACATTTGCATGTAAATTTTTATTTGAACATAAGTTTTCATATCAGTTGGGTGAATACCTAGGAGAATATATTACTAGGTTATATGGTAAGACTGCCTGGTTTTGTAAGAAACTACCAAATTCTCTTCAAAAGTGGCTGTACCATTCATTGTGCATTCTCCTCAGCAATGATGAGAGTTCCTATTACTATAGACCCTTACTGGCAATTAGTATTGTCTGTTTTTAAAATTTTAGCCAACCTGATAGGTGTGTAGTGATAGCACATTGTTTTAATTTGCATTTCTGTAATGACAAATGATACTGAACATCTTTTCATATCCATATTTGCCATCTATTTATCTTTTGTGAGATATACACAAAATGTGTAGATAAAAGTGTAAGATATACACGTATGTTTAATTTTGTTGCCTGTTTTTTAAATTGAGTTACTTTTTTATTGTTGAGTTTTATCAGTTCTTTCTTTGTTTTGGCTACAAGTACTTTATCAGATAGGAGCTTTTCAAATATATTCTTTTACTTTGTGGTTTGTCCTTTTTCTTAATGTCTTTAACAGAGCAGAAATTTCCAGTTTCAATGAAATCCAGCTTACCAGTTTTTTTTTTAAGGATTATGTTTTTGGCATTTTATTTAAAAAATTATTACTAAAATTAAGGTCATGTAGATTTTTCTCTTAAAAATTAATGTTAGTTTTGCATTTTACATTTGGGTCTGTGATGCATTGAGATAACTTTTGTGAAAAGTATAATGTAATTTTAGTTACTCTGCCTTGGCTCTTCACAGTCACACTTCTTTTTCTGAACAATCAAAAACTACATTTTTAGTATAATTAATTTTGAGACTCTTAGGATTATATCTGTTCTGCTTCAGTTTCCCAAATGTACCTTCAGCCGCATTTTGAAAATTATACATTCTCATTTGTTTTTATTTGCTCCATTGTTCTACCCTTTTCAGTATAAAGCTTATCAAAACCACAAGAGTAGAGAAATTTTTCTTTTCTCTGTCATAAGTAATACATAATTAGACTCAAGGAGCAGGCCTTTTATTTTTCCTCAAGAAAATTATTCACCTTCACCAGTTTCATTGTTCTCAACATTTTCATCTTGGGTCTTAGCTTTAATAATATTTGCATACTCATGGTATATCATTGGACCTGAACCTGCTTTACCTTTTTTCCTACGTATCAACATTTGAAAATCTAAATTTTGAGAAAGTTCCCTGTCACAGTCACACTGAATTTCTGTGACCATTTTCTTTCTACTTCTTTTTTTAAATTTTATTTATTGATTTTAGAGCAAGAGAAAGAGAGAGAGACACCTTGATTTGTAGTTCCACTTATTTATGCATTCATTGGTTGATTCTTGTATGTGCCCTGACCAGGAATTGAACCCATAATTGAACCAGAAGTTCTGACCAACTAAGCTACTGGCCAGGGCCTCCTTTCTCCCTCTATATTGGGATAATTTGCAATTGCATAAATTATATTTTTATCACTTGCCAGTCCTTTCTTGAATGAGAAAGCACTGTAGTCTTCTTTTTCATTTCTTTTTCTTTTTTCCTCCCTCTACCCCTCTTTCTTTCCTCCTTCCTTCCCCTTGGTTTTCAAAGGACATTTCTAAAGCTTAAGCTTTTCATAATACTTATAAATTCTTCAGAGTTTTATGAGAAAATATCTTTATTTCAGTAATAAACTTGACATTTTAAAGTGAACATGGAAAAATTCCTGCCTGGTTTACCAGATACTGGCATGCATAAGTGACAATAATATCTTAAAGAGGGAGAAAATGGGAGCACAAAGCAAATGATAAGTTATACTTTCCAGGTAAATAGGGCAAGACCAGATTTGATTTTACAGGCACAGCTGCATTTACTTTCAGATAGTAAATCCAGTTCTTTTGTTATATATTTGAGGAGGGGGTGCATTTATCTTTACCTGTCTATAGAGAATTCCAAAAGGGGTGACTTTGAGTCCTAGACTTACAGTAAATCTATTGACAGTGTTGTTTTGTGTTAGGACATTTCTTACACAAAATCACTAAAAGAGCATCTTATGGACTATATATTAACTATTCTTAGAAATACAGTTTTCCTACCTTCTCCTTCATTTTTTTTTTTTAACTTTATTTTGCTTTGTTTCTCTTTTCCTTGTTCTTACCCATCCTGGTCTTGTTCTTAACTATCCTGGTCTTGTTATAAAAAATAAGTAAATTGACTGTTGTTGTTTTTTTTAATTGCTACTAAATTTTTTTAAAGATTTTATTTATTTATTTTTAGAGAGGGGAAGGGATGGTGAAAGAGAGGGAAAGAAACATTAATGTGTGGTTGCCTCTCGTGTGCCCCCTACTGGGAACCTGGCCTGCAACCCAGGCATGTGCCCTGATTGGGAGTGGCACCAATGACCTTTTGGTTTGCAGGCTGGCACTCAAGCCACTGAGCCACAGCAGCCAGGGCTAAAAAATTGCTACTAAATTAGGTTGCCTTTTACTTGTGTAGAACCCTGAGATCCTTGAGGATCAACGACTCTGGGTAGAATTAAGCTGATAGAACTTAACCGCAATAAGCTTATAAAAGTGTTCACTGTCTCATTTCAGACTGATGACATATTTTGTGTTTATTTTATGTTTGTTAACATCAATTCTATTATAAAATTAATGTAAATACAGTTAGCCCCAAATTTTACATTTTCACTAAAAATTATTTTAAAACACATACTCAATGGCTTCTTGAAACATTCTAAAAATATCTATTTTTTCTGTTTTAATGAGTGTATTTTATATAGATAAGTGTATCAAAATTTAATTACTAAAAATTAAATGTTATTTCACACAAAGGTTTTAGTGCCTCATACTAACTATTTAGCTCTAGGGCATGAAATATTTATTTAATCTTTAAAAATTGTTTCATATCAGTCATATCAAAAGTCATTTATGATCATGAAGTTTACCATAATTGGTCATAAACATAAACTTTCAGACTTAATTAAAAAGCAAAAAAACATGATTTAAACAATTCTGGAATCTTTAAGTGAAACTTCTGTTCTTATAAATGTAATGTGTTCCCTCAGGAAAAGGTGAGAGATAGGTGAAGGTTAAGTCTGTTTGTAAATGATAATTTTGGCAGTGAAATACACTTACCTACGGCAGTTGTGTCCATTCTGGCTGTGTATGAATCACCTGGAGACTTTTTAGACATTCCTGTACTGCTTGCTGCTGGAAGCCTACCTCGGGCCAATTACATTAGAGTCTCTGCATGTGAGCTACAGGCATTAGTACATTTTAGATGTTTGAGATAATTTGACATTCAGGGGTTAAAAACTACTGATCTAGAGTTTGAAGTGTTGTGTTTTTATTAAATTTTCAAATTTGGATTTTTTTTTTTACTAACCATGCTGAATTGATTTTCTTAATGCATTCTTTCACTGTGGTAAAAACATTACATTAAGCATACCATTTAATCATTTTTAAGTGTTCACTTAAATACAGAGTCATACCATACTTACTTTTTTTGTGACTGGCTTATTTCACTGAGCCAAATGTCCTCAAGAGTCATCCATGTTGTAGCTGTGACAGGATTTCTTTTTATGGGTGAATAATATTCCACTGTGTGTATATGCCACATTTTGTTTATTCATCTCTTTGCTGATAGACATTTCAATTGCTTCCACCTCTTAGCCATTGTGAGTAGTGCTGCTATGAACATAGGCATGCAAGTATCTCTTCAAGACACTGTTATTTTGGATACATACCCAGAAGTGGAATAGCTGAACCATTTGGTAGTTCCGTTTTTAATTTTTTGAGGAACATCCAGTCTCTTTCCATAGAGGTTGTGCCATTTTACAGTCCCATCAGTAATGTCCAGAGGTTCCAGCTTCTCCACATCCTCACAAATACTTTTGTTTTTTTCATAGCCATTTTGGTGGCTGAGGAGTGATACCTCACTGTGGTTTTGATGTGCATTTCTCTGATAGTTAGTGATATTCAATCTTTTTACATTTATTTGTCTGTTGTATATCATCTTTGGAGAAATATCTATTCAAGTCCTTCGATCATTTTTTTAAATAACTTTTTTAAAGATTTTATTTATTTATCTTTATAGGGGAAGGGAAGGAGAGAGGGAGAGAAATATCAGTGTATGGTTGCCTCTTGTGCATCCCTTGCTGGGAATTGGCCCGCAACCCAGGCATGTGCCCTGACTGGGAATCGAACTGTGGTGGTTTGGTTTGCAGGCCTGTGCTCAATCCACTGAGCTACACCAGCCAGGGTCATTTCTTTTTTAAAGATTTTATTTATTTCTAGAGAGAAGGGAAGGAAGGGAGGAAGAGAGGGAAAGAAACATCAGTGTGTGATTGCCTCTCTTGTGCTCCCAACTGGGGACTTGGCCCACAAACCAAGAATGTGCCCTGACTAGGAATTGAACCTGTGACCCTTGGGTTCACAGGCCAGCATTCAGTCTGCTGAGCCACACCAGCCAGAGCTGTTCACTTTTTAATGGGATTTGATTTTTTGTTGTTGAGTTGTAGGAATTCCTGTATATTATAGATATTAACCCCTTATCAGATACATAATTTGTGAATATTTTCTCCAGTTCTGTACATTGCCTTTTTACTCTGTTGAATCTGTACTTAGATGCACAGAAGTTAAGTATAATGTAGTCCCATTTGTTTTTGTTTTCTGTGCCCATACTTTGATGTGACAGCTAATAAATCATTGCCAAGTCCACTGACTTGAAGCTTTTCCCTTTTGTTTTCTTCTAGGAGTTTTATACTTTTTGGGTCTTATATTTAGGTTTTTTAGTAATTTTTAATTACTTTTTTATTAACATAGGAGTGCAGCTTTATTCTTTTGCATGTGGATATCCAGTTTTCCAGTACTATTTGTTGAAAAGACTGTCCTTTTTTCTCATTGAGTGGTCTTGACACCCTTGTTCAACATCATTTGACCATATATGTGAGGGTTATTTGTGAGCTTTCTGTTTTATTGCATTGCTTGTTTGTCTTATCTTTATGCCAGTACCACACTATTTTGGTTATTGTAATAACTTCAAGTGCGAGACCTCCAATTTTGTTCTTTTTCAAAATTGTTTTGGTTTGAGGTCTCTTGAAATTATAATTGTAGGATAAACTTTTCTATTTTTGAAAAAAATGCCATTGTAATTTTGATAGGAATTATCTTGATTCTGTAGATTGCTTTTGGTACTTACAATCTTAACATCATTTTGTAATCCATGAACTTGGGATCTTTCCATGTATTGTGTGTTCTTTAATTTCTTGTGGCATTTTATAGAATGTGGTATATAAGTCTTGGTTAGGTTTATTCCTGAGTATTCTTTCTGTTGCTATTGTAAATGGAATTTGTTCTTGATTTTTCATTGATAGTATATAAGAAAGGAACTTATTTTTGTTTTGCTTTTTGTGTTCTGCAGCTTTGCTAAATTTGTTTATTCTAATAGTTTTTGTTTTTGTCTGTGTGTATATGTTTGTAATCTTCAGAGCTGTGTACATAGAGTATCATGTTGCCTACAACCAGATGGTTTTACTTC
Source organism: Carollia perspicillata (assembly GCA_004027735.1). Classification (NCBI taxonomy): domain Eukaryota; kingdom Metazoa; phylum Chordata; class Mammalia; order Chiroptera; family Phyllostomidae; genus Carollia; species Carollia perspicillata. Next base: position 32,698 of record PVKM010002681.1, on the reverse strand, counting down.
TTCCTTTCCAATTTGGATGTAAAACACCCTGGGTCCCAGTGGAGATACGATGGAGAGAGTATAGAGGGCCCAGAACACTAGTAGACTGCTACAAAGTGGTCTGCTTAATGCTTTGGATTGGGAGGAGGGGGCGAATGGGAGTAGAGATGGAGAAAAGTGAATGAGATTGGGTCCTTAAGAGTTAGAAGTGGCAGAGTTAGATGGTGGACTGGATATATGGGTGATAAGGAGGCAGAAGAGTATTTTTAAGGCCAACTCATTTCTGGTTTGAGTACAACAAATGGGAGTAAGATAACACATCAGTGTGGTACAGAGACTTTGGTATGCAGAGTTTGAGGTGCTTGTTAAACAGCTAGTAAGAGATGCTACAAAGGAAATTATGTGTGAATCTGGGCATGGAAATAATAGAAATAAATGGACTCCACTTGGTGACAGTCCAGGCAGGACCTAATCTAAGTTTTGGTACATAGTACCTGTTCAGTTAATAATATGTAATGATTTCTCATAAAAATTCAACTCATTATGATACATTCAATTACATTAATGTAGAAACTATTATTTTCTTTTTTACTGTTATGTAAGTATTTTATGGGAAGAAGGCAATTATTTTTAATTGAACTGGCTGTATCATTTGCATTATTTCATGTCATCAACTCTCTTGAAAGGCTCCAATGTAGTAAATGCTGCTTTCCTGTTCATTTCCATAAATATATAGAAAATAGATTAAAAGGATACACACAAGTAAAATTCAAGATTTTTTTATTTTTCTAGATGGGATTGGGAAAAGTAGAGCAGGGGGTAAAATTTGATGTGACTAGATACTGAAGAACAAAAATCATAGAACTTTTTTTATAAGTCTGGCAAGCTCGAAAAGAGAGTTTTTGATGTGATATAATTCTATAAGGAAAAATAACATTCTGCATAGGAAAGAAGTAGAAAAATATATGGAAGAATAGGGTAAAAAAGGAAAGAAGTGAAAGAGAAATGGACACGGGATGGGGAAAGAGGCAAGTGAGTTTTAAATAGGTTCTCAGTTGCGTATTGGAGTGTGAGCTATTTTGATCCATTTAAATCATGAGCTTCAGAATACCTAATTTTTATCCTTTAAAAGCTAATGCTGCTTTACAGCTCTTTGTTGATATAAAATGTCATTCTATTCAATAGCCATAGTAGTCAAATAAGAATTTTTTTTTCTCATCTCACCACTGAATCAGAGGATTCCATTATTGTAGTCCTGGTTCTGTCGCTAACTGGCTTGATGAACCTAGGAAGTCACTTGCCTTCTGTGAGCCTCAGTTTACTCATCTGCCAAATGATGGAGCAGGACAAAATGATCTATAAAATTCCTTCTGCTCTAATATTTTATATTCCTTTGAAGTCCGTTTTGCCCTAAATGTGGCAATGGTTTCCCATGTTTAAAATCACACACATGCAACTATGTTTTTGAAATGTGTAATATTAACATATATTCTTCTATACATCAAGTTAACACAGCATTTATTTTGTACAATTTGTCATTCTAACTTAAATGATTTTAAGAGCTGCTATTTGAGATTTTAGGGGCTGTGATTCTATTAAGATTGTCATCAGTTTTGTTAAATGCTTGCTACCCGTAAATAATTTCTTCGCATGCTCTTCAAGATTTTGTTTATGAGCTTTTGCGGGAGTATTTGAAATAATGCCCAATTTTGTATTATTAGAGTTTCCCTTTTTTCCTTCTACTGAAATTATTGGGGTGGCACTGGTTAACAAAATTGTGCAGAGTTCAAGTGCACAATTCTACAATACATCATCCCTACACTGTATTCTGTGTTCACCACACCAAGAGTGTCCTTTTGAATGAATCTGAAGTTATATTTTCAAGTCTTTGACTTATTTATAGCCAGAATAACTTTACTTTTCTTAAAATTTTCATTGAAAATCTTCATGCATTTTGCTTTGACAGTGAACTGAACTGTGAAAAATGTTTGCAGTATAATTGACCTAACAGAATCATGTGATGGTATTAAAAAAAGAAATGTAATGCCCTGTATATATATATGTATATATAAAAAGACATTTAGTCAGAGACACCAGAAAGTTATGCATTTATAAACTATATATCTATTACTAGTCTTTATACTTTTGGTTTAACTTAATGTAAGAATCGAGAGTAGTAAGTACAAAGGTCTAGATTTTAAGAAAAGTATGAAATTGGGATCCTGTGTTAAATTGTTTATATGCTCATTGTTTTAATACTGAGAAATATTGATCATACAGTCTTCATAGACACTAGTGGATAGCAAAGAATATCTAAGGGAGGGAAAAACATCTCTCATTCTTCATTTTCTAGCATGCAAATTATACACACTAGACATATCTTCCAGACTGTTCATAACTATTGAAATTGTTTTAAATTGAAAGCATTTTTATTTGAAGTTTTATTATTAAAAGCCTTCCAAAGGTTTTAGGCTAGCTATCATGAAGTAACATTTTCACTTGATTTTCATCCTGGTAAAGAAAGCTTTAGGGAAAAGTTTACATTTGTGCTCATTAAAATTTAAATTCTTCACAAAGAGAAAAAAATTAAATTCCTATTTTTAGTGGATCAGACAAGCACTAGGAAATTTAAAAATTTAAACTGAATAAAAATTGATTATGCGTAAATGGTACTCAAGCAAATGTTGAGGTTTATTGATTTATTTAAAAATAACAGCACAAATCCACAGAATGTTCAACAGACCCCCAACTCTTATTTATTTTTTATGTATTTTAATTTGTTTAAAAACTCATTAAATCAAAATAGACTTTAATCATTACATTAGTATTGAAAAACAATTTTAGTTTAATCTCATTTTCTAGAGTATCCAAACATTCTTTTGTTATTATAAGGATGTATATATAAGGATGTAAGGCCCTATCACTGCAAATTTCTAGGGATTCTAATCCCTGGTATTCAAGAATAAATGCTGGGGGTGGGGGATAATTTGTATGATTTTAAAAACATTGACTTTTAGAATTTAATGTGAAATTATTTTTATTATCAGGAAGTGATTTACTTCATTCTAAACAGTACTCTCAAGAGCAAGAATATTTAATGTAAAATTTAAGGGTCGCTATATTATCTCCTTTTGTTTAGTATTTGTATATTATTAGGTTATTTTGTGATAGCCTAATAGTAATGGATAACTGCAAAAATGGGGGAGGGGCTTATTAGTTCCTGTGCTTTTAAAATAATATTCCTTGTATAACTGTATTGTTGCAAATGAATTATCACCAAATGTTAATAATCATTTATGTCTTGTTTTTTAAAGTGAATGAATTTTTAGCTTTTGAGGGTCCCATCTTGTTGGATATGAGAATTAAACATCTAATCAAAACAAATCAGTTAAGTCAAGCAACTGCTCTAGCAAAGCTGTGTTCTGACCATCCAGAGATTGGTACAAAAGGTAGTTTTAAGCAAACTTACCTTGTCTGTCTTTGTACATCATCACCAAATGAAAAGTTAATCGAAGAGGTGAGTATGTTTTCTTTTGTTAGTAATTATTTTTAAAAGTGAAGAACTTCCCTTTCTCTTAGGTAGGGAGAAACCATTGTTGTCAGTCTTAAAACTTTTTGGTGTGCTCTTGGATAGTGATTCTAAACAATTTTCAGAAGTATGTGTAAAATTATTTTATCCAGCTTCTATTTTAATTAATTTGGATCTTTTCATTGCTTTGGCTAAATTATGGGAAAGGCGGTGGTTGGTGACTTAACAATTTAATAGGGTGTTTATATTTGTCAGCATTTAGGCTATAACTTAGTTTTACCTGACTTCAGGATGCTTGCAGATCTTTTTAACTGGCTAATATAAGTAACTTCATAGTCTTTATATGACTTATCCCTTGGAGTACTTTATATACTTATATATATGTGTATACACACACATACATACATATACATACATAAAATGTGTTTCTATCATGAAAGCTAGATAGATATCTATACCTCTCTAATTATATGCAAAGATAAATTTTATATTTGCATTTTTAATGTAAATTTTTTTCTTTATGAGACATGATTGGCTTTTTTTTATTTCTAGTTTGATATAAAGCATGGTATTCATGTATTTTTATGTTTTATATTACAGAATTCTAGAGTAGAATCATGGTCCAAATGGGAATTTTGCATTTTGAATGACTCATAATTCAAAAATGAAGTTGGAGACAGTTGTAGGAGAATTACATGTTGTTGTTAAAAAAACAAGGAATATGTATTTAGATAAAGAAAACTATAGCACATTAGACAGTATTGTGTGAGAACATATTGTTATACAAGTGTCTCGTGTCTCTAATATAAATATTCTTCAACCTCAGAACAGTAGAAAAGGAACAAACGGACTGTGGGACAGACTTAAGGATATATAAGTGGAAATGTTGAGATGCAAGGCAGACGACAATAGAGTATGCATGGTTACCTGAGTGGACAGAGATTGTAAGCAGAGTCCAGAAGGAGGGTAGACTCAGACAAAAAGCTGAATGCCCATATGAAGTTAGAAGTTGTAATTATAATGCTGATTGTGTCATTTTTCCTAATAGAAAGTGAAGAGTAAGATGGTAGGCTTGGACCAAGATTAGAAACAAGCCACCCTGTTGTATATGACAAAGATAATGGTCATTTGCTATACAAAGGGATTTAGAGTAGTATGTCTTTAACAAACAGATCAGTCTAATTGGCTTTAAGTATTTTATTCAGAGTTCTAAATTTTCTGGTATTTAAATCTTTGCTCACTTTCAGAGCAAGAGAGAATAGTTATCTGTAATATATATAGTCTCTATATAGGTAATTCCTAATTTACGCTGCCTTGGATTTTAAAAGTAATTCTTGGTTATTGATGTCTATATTTGACCTGTATTTCACTTTCACAACTTTGATTCAACCATTCATTAGTTTAAATATGGTTTCAGTTTCCCTGCCATTCTCTTTAGTGTCACATTTTTTCAAGAGGGCCATCTAGTGGTAAACCAGGGATTTAATAAAGGCTATGAAGTGTACAATAAAAATGTTCTTAGTATACCTATAAAAAGTGAGGTTTTCTGTGTTAATATAGCAAATGTTTCAACTGGTATATTGTATATATGTGAATAATTAAACAGCATATCTTACATATATACAAATATATTTTAAATTAAGTGTAACCTAGTACAGGTAATATTGGGAAAATAATTTTTTTCTTATACCTAGTGTACATATTTTGCATCATTTGAGCATTTAGCAAGAATGGCGTAGGTTTTAGAAGAACCGAAAGAAATAATCAGGATCTAAATAAATCAGACTTTCAAGATGTAAGAGTTTTTGTTAAACCTGAACATGTAAAAATCAATGTATAGCAATAAAGGGCCTCAGTATACTTGTGCCTGTTGAATTCTGGCAGGTGCCAGAAGCTATAGCTGAGTTGAAATCTTGACTCTGCCATTAATTATGTGGCTTCGAACAAGTAACTTTACCTCTCTGAACCTGATGTGTAAAAAGTAGTAGTAGTGTCTACCAGGCAAGCCATTGTGCTTGTTAGCAATGCTATTTCTGAAGAACCTGACACTAGTGAATGAAGAGTACCTGCTATTGTTATTATCCTGCTATTATCATCATCAACATCTTATGAAGAAGCAAAAAAAAACCAAAACTCATGGGTTGACTTCCTAATGTTTGTCTTCATGGGTGCACCAAGGTTAATAGTTTTAAGATAATACAGTTTTTAATAAAAGATACTATGATAAAATGGAGAGTAGGTTTTTGATGTCAGACATAACTTATGTGTATTTCTACCATCTAACTAACCAGTGTAACTTGGGCAGATTATAGAATTTTTTTGAGCCTCATGTTCGTTATATATAAAATGTTTATGATAATACCAACCTGCTGAAAAAGTTGTGATTAAGTGTAATATATATAATGTCTGACAATGCATTTAATATTGTGGGTATTTGAAAATATTTATTAAATATATTGTTCAGCCCTTTCTTTTATTTGTTTAAATGGGGTAATTTTGTAAGATTTGTAAGAAAGGCAGGTAGAGAAGTGGAAAGAGCACTGGACCAACAAGTTCTAAGGCTTAGTTCAGTCCTAACTGTGCCATTAACTTCATACTTTCTTTAAGAAATTGTTAAACACAGACTCAGAGTTGGGTGTTTTCATGTATAAGTGTTTTCTAGCCCAATTAAATGTATAAATGGAACTTCTGAATATATCCCCATGCAACCTTATCTTCATTATCAAAGATCAACCCCAAGACTATCCACATCTCTAGTTAGACACTTTTTAAATCATATACACATTACATTTTAAACACACATGTACTCAAAAATTGATAGGGAGAGATAGAAGATCAATGAGGAGGAGCATGGTTACCTCTGTAGTACATGGGTGATAATGGTCTGAATTGGTTTTCAATTTTGTTTGTCAGTTGCACCATGTTGGGATTAATTTTTCTATTCTGTGGAACACTAGTGATTTATGATTGTGTCCTATTTGTTAATCTTATCTTAGAGCAAATGCTTGTGGAAATCATAGGTAAATTTTGTTCGTTCTATGTAGTAAATCATTGTAATGAGGTAGTAAATTTTAATTATTTAAGAAGCAATAGATGTAAGTGCATGATTAAATGAAGCAAGTCGCCATCATCTAGGTTATATCTTTGCATGCATGACTGTTGACAAGCTTTGAGATGAAACAATTTTACACAAAAAAAATACTGGAGATTTATAGAAAACTGAGGTGAGCTTAATTTAAAAGTGTTATACTTAAATAAAATGTTTTATATTATACTTTTTTCCCCTCAGATGAATAGATAATTTGTTTATTAGTCTATATCCAGTAGACCTTCATGTCTTTCTGCTAATTCTAATGCTTTTTAAATTAATGGGTAAAGGGGAAAAAATAGAGATACTGCAGCTTTTCTTTTTCAGTATTGTAGATGTGATTTAATGGGTAGAGGGTGCCTACAATTAGCATTAGTTATTTAATATAAACAAATGCCTGTGAAGTTCTTGTTTAATATAAACAAATGCCTGTGAAGTTCTTGAAAATAGTTGGTTCTCTGGCTTGAACGAAGATGATTTCTTTAAACTGCAGCCTAGTAATGACAAATTATAAATTGGTAGTGCTTGAGTTAACGAGGTTCTTTCTACTGGTGAAAATGATCTGTAAATATCTAATGAAAATTTTCAAGTGTGTTACTGTATATCTTAATATATAACCATTTTATGGCGCATTTCTATATCCTTTTTCTGTAGATTTCAGAAGTTGATTGCAAAGATGCGCTAGAAATGATCTGTAACTTAGAATCTGAGGGTGATGAAAAAAGTGCTCTTGTTTTATGTACTGCATTTTTGTCACGTCAGCTCCAACAAGGAGAAATGTACTGTGCTTGGTGAGTTGTATTTTTTTTGTAATGAGGAGTTTGTTAAATAAGAATACAAAATATGTTGTGAGAATTCAGAGAGCTTAAAAATATAGTTTTTAAAATCTTTTTAAGTCTCAAGACAAAAAGCCTATTTTCAGGTATTATGCTATTTAAACTGATTATCAAGTAGTTCATGTTATAACTTCAAAGACTTTTTATATTAGGGACCACATAACTCCTTAATATACCAGTAATAATAATTATTGATCAGGAAATTTCTGAGTGTTGGAGGATGAAAGAAAAGTTTGTACTGTCTAATGCCACAATAAAAACTTTTTCAGACATGTATTCTACCTGTGATTGAGTGTAGTTTTTCCTCTGCATATTATACATTTTTAACTCTATGTAACTAGCTGTTAGTCATTTATGTATGGAGATATAGTTCATTTTCTTTCTGTGAGAGATCATTCAACTTCACTAACTTCTTCAATGCACATTTCTTTATGTGGTATATTTCCAAGTGGGCAAAGCCTGTTATATATAATCTTTTGTGGGGGATACAACTAACAGAGATGTTGGTGATAGTTAACTCAGAAACTTTAAGATCGGCTTTTTAAGTTAGTTTTAACTAAACTGACCATTTATCTGGTCAGTCAAAATTATTAATCTTCATTGTTGTTTTGGTATGTGGAAACAAAAAAGAAATCTAGTTGACAATATTCTGACATTTAAGGCTGTTGATCAAGTGATACATGGCATACAAATGAGTATAGAACAGGCAAGCTGCATAAATGGTTATGTAACCAAAGAATAGTAAAGTACATGATTATAAAGGTTTTCTGAACAGTTAAACTTTGTTGTATAGAAAAAATTGTATATGCCGTGTAGGCAGAATTAATATAAACAGCAGATAGAAAGATTGAAGGGAGAATAAATAACTGCATTTATTTAGGACAAGTATTGGGTTGGCCAAAAGGTAGGTTTGTTTTTTTCATAAGATGGCTCTAGTAGCACTTAGTTGTCTTTAACTTCATCTGAAACAATTTCGTTAGGTGGTGTTGTAACAGCTGTTGTATCAGCAGGCATTTTTAAAAATTTATCAAAATTGGTGAATTTTTGTGTAGTCATTTTATTCAATAATACTGAAGATGGAAGAAAATAAGCAACATTTTCGGCGAATTATGGTTTATGATTTCAAGAAAAGTAAAATCACAGTTGAAATGTTTAAAAAAGATTTGTATGGTATATAAACAAGGTGCTGTGACTGATCAAGCAAGTCAAAAGTAATTGGCAATGTTTGGTGCTGGAAATTTCTCCCTGGACGATGCTCCACCATCAGAAAGACCAGTTGACGTTGATATCAATCAAATTAAGACATTAACTAAGAACAATCAGCGTTATACCACACAGGAGATAACTGACATACTCAAAAAATCTAAATGAAGCGATGAAAAGCATTTGCACCAGCTTGGTTATGTTAATCACTTTGATGTTTGGGTTCCACATAAATTAAGCAAAAAAAAAACAAGCACCACCTTGACTGTATTCCCTCATGTGATTCTCTACTTTAACGAAATGAAAACATTCCTTTTTTAAAACAAATTATGACAAGTGATAGAGAGTGGATACGTCACAGTAGGATGGAACAGGAGATCATGCAGCAAGTGAAGTGAACCATCACCAACCACATCAAAGGCCAGTTTTCATCCAAGGAAGGTGATGTTGTATATATGGTGGGATTAGAAGGGAGTCCTCTATAACGAGCTCTGTCCAGAGCACCAAACAATTCCAACAAGCACTGCTCCCGGTTAGACCAACTCAAAGCAGCACTCCATGAAAAGCACCTGGAATTAGTCAAATGCATGATCTTCCATCAGGATAATGCAGGACCACATGATTCTTTGATGATGAGGCAAAAGCTATTAGAGCTGGCTGGGAAGTTGTTTCCCAGTTCTGCCATATTCACCAAAATTACATTTTGGGATTTCTGTTTATTTAGGTCTTTACAAAATTATCTTAATGGGAAAAATTTCAATTTCCTAGAAGACTGTAAAAGGCATGTGAAACAGTTGTTTGCTCAAAAGTTACAAAGTTTGGGGAAGATGGAATTGTAAAGTTGCCTAAAAGATGGCAGAAGGTAGTGGAACAAAATGGCGAATAGATTGTTCAATAAAGTTATTGGTAAAAATAAAAAATGTCTTTTATTTTTACTTAAAAACAGAACGAAGTTTTTGGCCAAGCCAATGTATATACTGATTTCATTTAGTCTGTAGAAAATGGAGATTTTCTTTTTTTTTTTGCTTTTAAACTTAATTACACATGTAGATTTGAAATGTAGAACCAGTTTTAATTTCCAAAGTAATAACTGCACTGACATAGTCCATGTTTATTACATTACTGCTCCAACTTGGTTTTTGTTTTGTTTTGTTTTTTTAGGGAACTCACTCTCTTTTGGAGTAAATTACAGCAGAGAGTAGAACCATCTGTACATGTGTACCTAGAAAGATGTCGTCAACTTTCTTTGTTAACCAAGACGGTATATCACATTTTCTTCCTGATTAAAGTTATTAATTCAGAGGTAAGAATAATTAAGGTAGCTTTCCTTAATTTAAAATACATAAGTTATCTTTAATAAAAGACTTTATAATATTTTGGCACCTTTTCCAGTGATACTTTATTTAGTGCTTTGAACATCAGTTTTTTTTAAGTCCCTTAAGATGTTGTTTTAATATATTTTATTGATTATGCTATTACAACTGTCCCATTTTTTTCCTCCCTTTTGACCTCTGCCCTGCACCATCCCTCCCTCCATCAGTCCCACCCCTTAGTTCATGTCCACAGATTGTACATAAAAGTTCTTTGGCTTCTCCATTTTCTATACTGTTCTTAACCTGCCCCTGTCTATTTTGTACCTACCAGTCAGGTGTCTTAATCTCTGTACCTTTTTCTCCTCCATTCTCCCTCTTCCCCCTCATAGCTGATAACCCTCCAAACGATCTCCATATTTATGATCCTATTCCTGTTCTAGTTGTTTGCTTAGTTCGTTTTTGTTTTTTAGATTCAGTTGTTGATAGTTGTGGGTTTGTTGTCATTTTAATGTTCATAGTTTTGATCTTTTTCTTAAATAAACCCCTTTAACATTTAATGTAATAGTGGCTTGGTGATGATGAATTATTCTTTTAGCTCCACCTTCTCTGGGAAGCTCATAATCTGCCCTTTCATTCTAAATGATAGCTTTGCTGGATAGAGTAATCTAGGTTGTGGGTCCTTGCTTTTCATCACTTGGAATACTTCCTGCCAGTCCCTTCTTGCCTGCAAAGTTTCTTTTGAGATATAGTCTTATGGGAACTCCTTAGTGGGTAACTCTGCTTTTCTCTTGCTGCTTTTACAATTCTCTCTTTATCCTTAAACTTCAGCCTTTTTATTATGATGTATCTTGGTGTGGTCCTCTTTGGGTCCAACTTGTTTGGGACTCTCTGTGCTTCCTGGACTTGTATGTCTAGGAAGACATTTCTTTCACCAAACTAGGGAAGTTGTCTTTCACTATTTTTTCAAATAAGCTTTCAAATTCTTGCTCTTCCTCTTCTTCTGGCACACCTATGATTCAGATGTTGACACTTTTGGAGATGTCACAGAGTCGTCTTATACTTAGGGTTTTTTTTTTAATTCTTGTTTCTTCATTCTGTTTTGGTTTAGTGTTTATTTCTTTCTTGTCTTGAATCCCGGCTTCCTTACCTTCACTGTTGGTTCCCTGTGAATTTTTCTTTATTTTACTTAGTGTAGCCTTTATTTCTTCCCTTATGTTTCTGCTGTACTCAATGAGTTCTCTGACCATCCTGATCACCAGTATTTTGAACTCTGTATCTAATAAGTTGACTATCCATTTCATTTAGTTCTTTTTCTCGGGTATTGTTCTCCTTTCATTTGGGTCATATTTTGTCTCCCCACCTTGACAGCCACCCTGTATTTGTTTCTGTGTATCGGGTAGAGCTGCTGTGACTCCCTGTTCTTAGCACACCTGTTAAGTTGTAACAGCAGAGCCTTAGGTAATCCACCAGGGTAGGGCATCCAGCTTCACTGCTTTGTGGCATTGTGGGAGGGCAGGTTGGTGAGGGTACACTGGTGCTGCCTGGTTTCTGACGGCTTGCCCGGCCCTCTTCCCATTTCCAGTCACTTCACCCATATGCAACTGACACACTTCTAGCTGCTGTCCTGGTTGGTTCCAAGAATAGGTGGATTTGCGTACATTCTGGGACTGTGTGGGCCGTTTAAACAGAAACTGGAGGTTTCTTCTGCTGCTCCAACCCCCAGTGGTTTGTATATTCGTAAGTTGTGAGACTTTATCTTTGTGGCACTGGACCCTGGCTGTACTGTCTCTCATGGGCCTGGGATCACTCTTTCCCAAGGTGTCCCTCCCAGTTTTTTTCACCACACTTGAATGTGGGTTTGCCCATTCCGTTGCTACCGTCTCTCTGTGCCACGCTGTGTCTTCTCCACCCTGGCTCCCTGGTGCCGCATCTCTGCCTCCTATCCATCTGGATGAGTGTTGCTTCTAAAAATCTTTGGTTGTCAAACTTCCATACAGTTCGATTTTCTGGCAGTTCCAGGTGTTTTTTGTTTAAAGGTTAGTTGTGCTTGTGGTTGCGTGAGAAGGCTTAAGTGTGTCTACATGCACTGGTATCTTGACCGGAAGTCTATCTTCATACTATTTCTCCTGAAATAATTTCATTTTAAAAAAGGTGTAAAGAACAAGAATGAATGTTTCTGCTGTACTGTTTTTCTCTATCCATGTTAACTCATCCTTATTTTTTATTTTATGTATTATAATGCTTCAGATTTTTAAAAAAAAACTGAGAATGACAAGTTTCTTAGGAAATTACGGTGCAGTTTAAATATGTTGTGCCATTTTTTATCTAACTTAAGAGCAGCATCATAAAGTAGAAGAAACTTGGAACTAAAAGTCAGACAAACTGGATATAAATCTTGACTTGCTGTTGACCACCTGGTAACTTGAGCCCCTTTGGATTTCATTTCTTAATCAAAAGAATGTAGATGGTTAAGTGCAAGTGACTGTCCTCCTTCAGCCTTACACCCCACTCAGAAGGACACCGTGTTGAGAGGGGAAAACCTTGATTAAAAGCTACACATTAAGGTAGCTATTTCAATTAAATAAAATGTAAATTCCTTTTTTCAGTCACAATAGCCATATTTTAGATGTGCAGTTGCTCCATGTAGGTAGTGACTGTCATATTGAACAGCACAGATAAAGAACATTTCCATCGTATCAGTTCTGCTGAGTATTGCTTTCCTGGAGACTTTGGGTTCAGAACTAAAGCATATAAAAAAACAGTTTAAAGCATGAATATATGATTTTCAGAACTGGATACAGACCAAAGTATGTATTTATTATATCACAAGTTAGTATCAGGACACATGAGAGAATGGCCTATTTGCAGAGCTATAGTTTCCTCAGTTATGCCTGGAATTATAGGCTGTTTGGGTAGGGGGAAATGTAAAAGATGAAGCTGGGCGAGATGAGACATGGGTTAAATTGTGAAGACCCTTTTGTATTCCATGCTTAGTTATATTTAATTCTGAAATACATAAGTAACAATTTAAGAGTTTGAAAGCAGGGTAAGGCATGATACTGTGGATGGCTAGGGAAAGGGCTAATGAGATGTGCATGGGGAACTAACACCGTCATGTAAGTAAGCCTTGGGTAACTTTGGGTCAAGAATACTAGGCGGCCCTGGCTGGTGTGCCTCAGTCAGTGGATTGAGCGCCAGCCTATGAACCAAAGTATTGTTGGTTTGATTCCCAGTCAGGGCACGTGCCTGGGTTGCAGGCTGGGTCCCCAGTGAGGGGCGTGCCAAAGGAAGCCACACATTGATGTTTCTCTCCCTCTCTTTCTTCTTCCCCGCCCTTCTCTCTAAAAATAAGTAAATGAAAATTTTTAAAAAGATACTAGGCAGCCAAAGGAAAGGAACAGAAAAGGAAGGGATACCAAAGGTAAAACTTGCAGTTTTTAGAAGCTTTCTGTTGCTGTGCAGCTACCAGAAATGGGGATTTGTCTCTTCTTCCTTTGGATTGATACCCCTTTACTTTTTGTTCCTGTGGCTCAAACATTTAAGCTGGTGCTGTCAGTATTTTTATCAAATGAGGCTAGCAATTAAGTAGATTTTATGGACTGTTTAATCACATGCATATATTTATGGAAAATTGTGATTTCAGACTCAACTTTAAAAACATTTTTATAACTGTTTTGTCATTTGAATATTACTTAGAAACTTAAATTTTAATTATATAAAGTTGAAAATTCAAAATAAAAATTTTGATATGGTTTATTGTTTTTCTGGTGTTAACTTGTTAAGGTTTCAGATTTATTTACAACATAAAGATGTTTTTAAAGCAAATTTATTCTAAGCTGTTTGCCCTTAATGAATTGGAGTCCAGGAGCAGACAGTATTCAAATAGAAATGTCAGTTGTTTTCCTCTTTCAAGTAATTTTAGTTTCATTCTAAGCAGTAAGTAGGTTTTTTCTTTTTACCAGTTTTCGTCATCTCAGGAGAAGGGAATTGATACTCATATTAGTAGCCCCTAGTACATGTAACAGAAATGCAAATACTCTAAAAGTTTTCTGGCTCAGATCTATCCCAAAATAATATAAAGTAATGATACAAGTTTATATGAAAGCTAGAGACAATCGTATGGTTCCATCTCTTTCCCAGTTCTCCTTTCTTTGCTGTCTCTTTTAAAAAGTTTCGTATTGTCATTTTGTTCATTTTTTTCTTGATTTTCTTCTTGGTCTTTGTGCCCTTCTTTTTTCTGAAATCAATTACAGCTCGATGTCCCAGCCTCCTTCCCTCACTCTCTTTTTGGCCCACAAATCTAAGCTTCTGTTTTAATAAATATTTTATTTCTTTTGTAATGTACGAAAATGTAGACTCTATCAGCTTTTTTGACTTATTTTCTTTTCTTGCTTTTTGATCTTATACCACGCATATTTCATTCTCATAAACATGGCCACATCTTTTGACTGACATACTTTTCATATATTTATGTTCCCTTTTAGACTTTTAAAACCTATTTTATCTTCACTACATGTTTCTTTCCAATGATTCTTACATTCATTACTGCTGTCTTATAATAACAGCTCAAGATGCTAATTCAAAAGGAAGAGTGTTTATGTCTCCTCCTAATTTCTTAAGCTGGCCTGAGGTAGGTAATTTGGCATTCAATTTTGCAATAGAATGAGAGTGTCCACTGTTAAGGAGCAAATAACTTTATTTTGTTACAAGTGAAAATCTCCTTTCATTAGTCAGAAGATATAGGGACATCTCAGTATTGTAATTGAGATAAAAAAACTTTGTTTCAGAAGGGTTATAAATGCAAACTTAGGAAATGAGATATATGATAAAGTCACTAGCATTTATTAATCACTTACTATGTGCCAGACATTATACCAAACTATACTAGCAATTTTACAAAGTTTTGCTGTTTTGATCACTTATAAGTGGGATATGAAAGAACAAAGTGGTTAAATAACTTCCCAGCTTGCTAGCTATTAGATAATCTTGGCTGCCAATGCTTATGCTTTTGCTTCTATTCTATGCAGTGCTTTACACACACACACACACACACACACACCCCCCACCCCACCCCACCCCACCCCACCCCCGGCTGAGCCACAATACTGTGAAGAAGCATCTTTTCATATATTGCCTGTTGGAAAATTTGAGAAAAGCAAACTCAATTTTAAATTACTAAATTAACAAATCTCCCTCGATTACTGTAGATGAAGTTAACATTTTCTTTTTGGTTTTTCACAGACTGAAGGGGCTGGACTCGCTACCTGTATAGAACTATGCGTAAAAGCTCTTCGCTTGGAATCTGCAGAAAATACTGAAGTGAAAATATCTATTTGCAAGACCATTTCATGCTTGTTACCTGATGATCTGGAAGTTAAACGTGCTTGTCAACTGAGTGAATTTCTTATTGAACCCACAGTAGATGCATATTATGCTGTGGAAATGTTGTATAACCAGCCAGACCAGAAATACGATGAAGAGAATCTTCCAATACCAAATTCTCTACGCTGTGAGCTCTTACTTGTATTAAAAACACAATGGCCCTTTGATCCAGAATTCTGGGACTGGAAAACCTTAAAACGACAATGCCTTGCATTAATGGGGGAAGAAGCATCCATCGTGTCTTCAATTGATGAACTAAATGATAGTGAAGTTTATGAGAAAGTAGACTACCAGGAAGAGATTAAAGAAACTTCTGTGAATGGACTTTCCGGTGGAATTGGTGCTAATTCTGGCCTTCTTTGTGATGAAAAGCAGAAGAAGAAAGAGATAAAACAGTTAAGAGAGAGGGGGTTTATATCTGCTAGGTTTCGGAATTGGCAAGCCTACATGCAGTATTGCGTGCTGTGTGACAAAGAATTCCTTGGTCATAGAATAGTACGACATGCTCAAAAACATTACAAAGATGGGATTTACAGTTGTCCCATATGTGCAAAGAACTTTAATTCTAAAGAAACTTTTGTCCCTCATGTCACATTGCATGTTAAACAATCTAGTAAAGAGAGACTAGCAGCTATGAAACCATTAAGAAGATTGGGAAGGCCGCCTAAGATCACAACTACCAATGAGAATCAGAAGACTAATGCTGTGGCCAAGCAGGAACAGAGGCCTATAAAAAAGAATAGCCTCTATTCAACAGACTTTATAGTATTTAATGACAATGATGGTTCGGATGATGAAAATGATGACAAAGATAAATCTTATGAGCCAGAAGTGATCCCAGCCCAGAAACCAGTACCTGTCAATGAATTTAATTGCCCTGTAACTTTTTGTAAAAAGGGCTTTAAGTACTTTAAAAATCTAATTGCTCATGTAAAGGGGCATAAGGATAGTGAAGATGCCAAGCGCTTTCTTGAAATGCAAAGCAAAAAGGTTATTTGCCAGTACTGTAGACGGCATTTTGTAAGTGTTACTCATCTCAATGATCACTTACAAATGCACTGTGGCAGTAAACCATATATCTGTATACAGATGAAATGTAAGGCCGGTTTTAATAGTTACGCAGAGCTCTTGACCCACCGAAAGGAACATCAAGTCTTTAGAGCAAAGTGTATGTTTCCTAAATGTGGCAGAATTTTTTCAGAAGCTTACTTACTATATGATCATGAAGCACAGCATTATAATACCTATACTTGTAAGTTCACAGGTTGTGGTAAAGTGTATCGTTCTCAGAGTGAGCTAGAAAAGCATCTGGATGATCACAGTACTCCTGAAAAAGTGTTGCCTCCAGAAGACCAGCTTAATTCATCTGGAGCTTCTGTTCAGCCTACCAAAGTGAATCAGAACTCAGAAGGGAACACCGAGAAAGAAAGGTCTGTGCTTTCTTCAGAAAACACGGACAATACCTTATCAGCAGATAAAGGTGATGCTTGGGAGAAAAACAAGACAGAATCACTTGTGACCAAACAAGAGCAGATTTCTGCTTCCGAGCTCAGGCATGCTGATGAACCATTGTCACATGGTTTGGAAAACCTTGCTGCTACTCCTCTGCTGCAGGCCAGTGAAGTAGCTGTGTCCATTAAGGTGTCCCTCAATCAGGGCATCGAGGATAACTTTGGAAAACAAGAAAACTCAACTGTGGGAGACACTGGTGTATCACTGGTCACAAATCTACGTACAGTAGTTGAAGATTCTTGTAATGATTTGTGTCATCCAGGTTTCCAGGAGAGAAAAGAACAGGATTGCTTTAATGAAGCCCAGATTACTCAGAATTCTTTAGTAAATTCAGAAACCCTCAAAATAGAAGACCTTTCCCCACAAAACTTAGAAAAACAAGTGAACAACTTGATGAACTTTTCTGTGCAAAACCAGGCAGGATTTCAAAACAGTTTACCAACATCCAAATTTGAATGTGGAGGTAATGTTAAAACGTCATCCAATCTTTGTAATTTACCTCTAAAGACATTAGAAAGTATCGCATTTGTTCCACCACAGCCCAACCTAAGCAATTCTTTAGGAACTCCATCAGTGCCTCCAAAAGCGCCAGTTCAGAAATTCAGTTGCCAGGTTGAAGGATGTACTCGAACCTATAATTCTTCACAGAGTATTGGGAAACACATGAAGACGGCACACCCTGACCAGTATGCTGCATTTAAAATGCAGTGCAAAAGTAAGAAAGGTCAGAAATCTAACAACTTAAATGCACCAAATAATGGAAAGTTTGTTTATTTTTTGCCATCACAGGTGAGCAGCTCTAACAATGCATTTTTTATACCACAGACCAAAGCCAATGGGAATCCTACTTGCTCAGATCAGTTGCAGGACGTCTCATCTTCCATTTTTCCAGCTCATTTAGCCAGTGTGTCAACTCCACTGTTACCCTCAGTGGAAAGTGTCATAAATCCAAATATACCTTCTCAGGATAAAAATGAACAAGGTGGTGGTATGCTATGTTCCCAGATGGAAAATTTGTCTAATACTACCTTGCCAGCACAAATGGAAGATCTAACCAAAACAGTTTTACCTTTGAATATTGACAGTGGCTCAGATCCTTTTCTCCCTTTACCTGCAGAAAGTAGTTCAATGTCTCTTTTCCCTTCACCAGCAGATAGTGGAACTAACTCTGTTTTTTCCCAACTGGAAAATAATACAAATCATTTTTCCTCACAGATTGAGGGAAACACTAATTCCTCCTTTCTCAAAGGAGGCAATGGTGAAAATGCAGTTTTTCCATCACAAGTAAATGTTGCAAATGACTTCAGTAGCACCAGTGCCCAACAGTCTGCTCCTGAAAAAGTTAAGAAGGACCGTGGGCGGGGCCCAAATGGGAAGGAAAGAAAACCGAAGCACAATAAAAGGGCTAAGTGGCCTGCAATTATCAGAGATGGGAAATTTATCTGTAGCAGGTGTTACAGGGCTTTTACCAATCCCAGATCTCTGGGTGGACATTTATCTAAGCGATCTTACTGTAAACCACTGGATGGAGCAGAGATTGCTCAAGAACTACTACAGAATAATGGACAGCCTTCTCTTCTTGCCAGCATGATTCTCTCAACAAATGCAGTAAATATGCAGCAGCCACAACAGTCTACCTTCAATCCAGAAGCATGTTTTAAAGATCCATCATTCCTGCAACTTCTTGCTGCTGAAAATCGTTCAACATTTTTACCAAATACATTTCCTAGGACTAGTGTGACTAACTTTAGTACAGGTGTTAGTCAAGAAGGAAGTGAAATTATTAAACAGGCTTTGGAAACTGCTGGCATTCCTAGTACATTTGAAGGTACCGAAATGCTTCCTCATGTTCCAACAGGTTGTGTCTCAGATGCAACACAAGTGAATGCGACAGTGATACCAAATCCAGCAGCGCCACCACCCCTGTTGCAGACTGTATGCCACCCTAATCCCCTGCTGACAAACCAGAATAGACCACCAAACTCCAAAACTCCCTCCATTGAGGAATGCAGCAGTTTGCCTGTTTTTCCAACAAATGACTTACTACTAAAAACTGTTGAAAATGGTTTGTGCTCTAGTACATTCCCCAATTCTAGTGGGCCATCACAAAATTTTACCAATAATAGTTCACGTGTTTCAGTTATAAGTGGTCCTCAGAACACAAGGTCCAGTCATTTAAATAAAAAGGGGAACAGTGCTTCTAAGAGAAGAAAGAAAGTTACTCCTCCACTAATTGCACCTAATGCTTCCCAAAACTTGGTAACAAGTGACTTAACAGCAATGGGACTTATAGCAAAGAGTATTGAAATACCAACTACTAACCTTCATTCGAACGTTACTCCAAATTGCGAACCTCAGGGTTTGGTGGAAAATCTAACACAGAAATTAAATAATGTTGACAATCAGTTATTTATGACTGATGTGAAAGAAAACTTTAAAACCAATGTTGAGTCTCATACAGTGTTAGCTCCTTTACCATTAAAAACTGAAAATGGTGATTCCCAAATGATGTCTTTGAACTCATGCGCAAGTTCAGTAAATTCTGACTTGCAGATTTCTGAAGACAGTGTCATACAAAATTTTGAAAAGACTCTGGAAATTATTAAAAGTGCTATGAGTTCTCAAATACTTGAGGTAAAAAATGGATCTCAGAGTGTTGGTGAAACATCACAGAGTGCTCAGATAAATTATACCATTCAACTTCCTTCAGTGAACACTGCACAAAATAACAAATTACCTGGTACTTCTCAGTTCTCCTCCCTCATGGGTGTCATGCCGGCAAAAAGTAACGTTCCTCAGTCTGAAGTATTACACAAGGAGGATCAAATGCAGGACATTTTAGAAGGGTTACAGAAATTAAAATTAGAAAACGACCTATCCACTCCAGCAACCCAGTGTGTACTAATAAATACGTCAGTGACACTGACTCCTACTCCTGTTAAGTCAATTCCAAATGTTACAGTTGTTCAGCCAGTTTCTGAAATGCTAAATAATATTCAGTTCAGTGACAAAGTTAATAAACCCTTCGTGTGTCAAAACCAAGGCTGTAATTACAGTGCTATGACAAAGGATGCTCTATTTAAGCACTATGGTAAAATTCATCAGTACACTCCAGAGATGATTCTTGAAATTAAGAAGAATCAGTTGAAATTTGCTCCATTTAAATGTGTAGTACCTACATGTACGAAAACATTTACAAGAAATTCTAATCTCCGGGCACACTGTCAGTTGGTACATCATTTTACAACAGAGGAAATGGTAAAGTTAAAAATAAAAAGACCTTATGGAAGAAAATCTCAGAGTGAAAATTTGTCAGCCCCACGAATAACACAAGTAAAAAGACAGCTAGTTATAACAGAGGAAAATAAAAGGGAACTCCAGTCTGCTGTGGAATTGGGGGCAATGAAGGAAAATGCCTTCAGTAATATAGCAATGATTCCAGAAAAACAGCCTGTAGGGAAAAAAAGTCCTGAAAAAACAGAAAGTTCTTCACAGGTGATTACAGTTATTTCAGAACAATGTAACACAAATTCTCTCGCAAACATGCAAACCAAAGGACGGAAAACTAGGAGACATAAAAAAGAAAAGGAGGAGAAAAAACGTAAGAAGCCAGTTTCCCAGTCCGTTGAGTTCCCAACAAGATATAGTCCCTACAGACCTTATCGATGTGTTCATCAGGGTTGCTTTGCTGCCTTTACGATACAACAAAACTTAATTCTGCATTACCAGGCTGTACACAAGTCAGATCTACCTGCATTTTCTGCAGAGGTTGAAGAGGAAAGTGAAGCTGGTAAAGAAAGTGAAGAAATTGAAACTAAACAAACTGTTAAAGAATTTCGATGTCAGGTGAGTGACTGTTCTCGAATATTCCAAGCAATTACTGGCCTGATACAACACTATATGAAGCTTCATGAAATGACTCCTGAGGAAATTGAAAGTATGACTGCTTCTGTGGATGTTGGGAAGTTTTCATGTGACCAGTTAGAGTGTAAATCTTCATTTACGACATATTTGAACTACGTTGTTCATCTTGAGGCAGACCATGGAATTGGGATAAGGGGAAGTAAAACTGAAGAAGATGGCGTATACAAGTGTGACTGTGAAGGCTGTGACCGTATATATGCAACTCGGTCTAATCTCCTTCGACACATTTTTAATAAGCATAATGACAAACATAAAGCTCATTTGATTCGGCCAAGAAGATTAACACCTGGTCAGGAAAATATGTCAAGCAAAGCAAACCAAGAAAAGACAAAGTCTAAACATCGGGGGACAAAACACAGATCTGGAAAGGAAGTAACCAAAATGCCTAAGACCAAACGAAAGAAAAAAAGTAATATAGAAAACAAGAATGCAAAGATTGTACAAATTGAAGAAAATAAGCCTTATTCTCTGAAACGTGGAAAGCATGTCTATTCAATAAAGGCTAGAAATGATGCCTTATCTGAATGTACAAGCAGATTTGTAACCCAGTATCCTTGTATGATAAAGGGGTGTACATCAGTTGTTACAAGTGAAAGCAATATAATCAGACATTATAAGTGCCATAAATTATCCAAGGCATTTACATCACAACACCGCAATCTTCTTATTGTCTTCAAACGGTGTTGCAACTCGCAATTAAAGGAAACTTCTCAGCAAGAAATTGATGAGAACGATGTGAAAGAATCTGACACATGTGTATCAGAGAGCAATGATGACTCAACAACAACTACAGTTCCACAGAAGGAAGTTGTAAAAAATGAAAAAGATGAAATGGATGAGCTAACAGAATTATTTATTACAAAATTAATAAATGAAGACAACACAAGTATGGAGACCCAGGCTCAAACCTCTTCAAATGTAAAAAGTGATTTTCAGGAAGATAACCCCGGCCAATCAGAAAAGCAAAAAGCAAGTAATTTGAAGAGAGTTAATAAAGAAAAAAATGTCTCCCAAAATAAAAAGAGGAAAGTGGAAAAGGCTGAACCAGCACCAGCAGTTGAGTTAAGTAACGCGCATAAAGAAGAAGAAACTGCTGTTGCAATTCAAACCACTGAGGAGCATCCTGCATCTTTCGACTGGAGCTCATTTAAACCAATGGG
Organism: Carollia perspicillata; assembly: GCA_004027735.1. NCBI lineage: Eukaryota > Metazoa > Chordata > Mammalia > Chiroptera > Phyllostomidae > Carollia > Carollia perspicillata. Next base: position 10,772 of record PVKM010002681.1, on the reverse strand, counting down.
ATTTGAAGTATCGTTTCTGAAGTTTCTTGAGGAGTCTGCAGTGAAGCAGAAGAAAAATACTGACAAAGACCATCCAAATAGTGGAAATAAAAAAGGATCCCATTCAAATTCAAGAAAAAATATTGACAAAACTGCTGTGAATAGTGGAAGTCACGTATGTTCTTATAAAGAAAGTGAAACCTTTGTACAGTTTGCCAATCCATCACAGCTTCAGTGCAGTGACAATGTAAAAATTGTTTTAGACAAGACTCTGAAAGATTGCACTGAGCTTGTCTTAAAGCAACTTCAGGAAATGAAACCTACCGTCAGTCTGAAAAAACTTGAAGTACATTCAAATGATCCAGATGTGTCTGTTATGAAAGAAATCGGTAAAGCCACAGGGAGAGGGCAGTACTGATAACTAATGTACTATAAATACATAATTTACAATTTTATTTTAAAAAGAAAGTCATCAAGCATGCTAGAATTGTGAAACTTTTTTATTTTTTGTAGACATGAATTAACCTGGCCAAAAAAGAAAAAAAAAAAAAACATGGCATTTTGTCATGTAAAACTTTTTTTTATCCCTATGGGACCTGAGGAACAGAATCAAAACTTCAGTTAATGTAAATACTGAGCTTAACCTCAAATTTTTATCAACCAATTGCCCTTTTTATGAACTAAAATGAATTATCTATGTGATTGATATGTTTCACTAGGTCACTGCTCATGTATAACAGTACTCTGTTTGTAGATATCTTTTTTGTATATATTTATTATTGTAAATCATTTGCTGCCACCAGCAGTATGTAATTCTAAACTATTAAATGACACGTTTATATTTGGAATTTTAATTTTTAAGTAATCAAGTTTTTAAAACTTTCATTGTTTTAAATTAAGGATTTTTGAACAAAAACTAGAAACTCTGCCATAGTTGATTGATTTTTACATAAAGCATTTATTTACAAGATCTCAAAATTACTTTTCTCAAAGTAGGCACGTTATAGCAACACCTTGCTCTGCTTTGTAAATTTGCCATCCAGGATTTTGGGGTGGTATTCACGTGAAATTAAAGCAGATTCTTTAGCAGTTTCCTATAGTTATAGTTTTTCCCCTCAGTGCTTCTAATTGGATACATATGAGTCCCTGAAATATAATGGAAATGTGAATAAAGAATTTACATCAGAGATTACAAACATTTGGTATTAAAGAAAAATCCTTTGTGAATGTGATAGAAACTAGTAGTGTGGAGCAGTGTAAATATTTGAGGTGGTGATTTGTGAAGTAGCCCAGTATTGCCTTAAATAAAATCACATTTCATTTCTTGTTTTATACATGTGATCTTATAAAGGTTTGTTTTTCCATTTTCTGAGATTTATAGATTGGTGTATAGCTTTAAACTGTATAAACTTTTGTGGAAAAATTTTTTTAAACATTTTTATAAACCTTAAAATTGGTATCATCAAATTGAGCCCATCTTGTGTTTATAAAATGCAAGAGTCCTTAACATTTATAATTACATAGATGAAACACTTTCTATAAGGAAGTTGGATTTTTTGATTTTACTGTTTATAGATGTTAGATTGTACAGAGTTGTCTGTATTTTCCCACCATATCTAATGATGCTTTTTTCATTAGATTGGTCTTCCAGAGCAGTATTAGTTGTTATAGTTGATTATTTTGGTTATTCAGTATATGGTTAGCTCTATAGTTTAGCTTTATTCACCATATTTATACTGTGGATTCACAGCCACAGGTAGAAGTTGTTTCGGAAGCATTTATGTATGACCTTCTCATTTGAAGTCCAACTGAAATCAGTACTGGAAACAAAAGAAAATACCCTTTCCAATTGACTTGTTTCCGTTTGCCATAAATGGTAGAATTGATTTTTGACTTTGTGTTTGTTATAAACCAGTTGCATTCACAATATTATTAGCCTGAGATATTGATGAGATTGTGATGGTATGAAAATGTGTTTATTCCCTGTGCAACATCAGATTTTCAGGAAAAATGAAGCACTTAACATTAACTGAAATTGCTGGTACTCTGAATAAATAAGCAAGTGTTATAGTTTTATTTTTAGGGCCTAATTGGTTATATTGAATAGTTGGTTTTACCTCCTTAAGGTTTATTACCAATATGCATAAAACTTGATACATTAAAATCCCTATCCTTTGGTAAATCCATTGTTATTTATTAAAATAAAAGTTCTTATGGGTGATAAATACATGTTTTTTTCCTAAGTTAACAATAACTTAACTTTGAGTAATTTTAATATTAAACTTTTGTTAACAACGTATGTTTTCGTACAGTTTTCTTCAAAGATGATCTAGCTCTTACAGGTAGGCATTTGGCAAAACTGCCCTATTACAGTGCAGTAGCAAGTAGGTTTATTTCTGATGAATTTAGTGATGAACCTCTGTTAAGTGAAAATTCCAATGTACTGGGGCTTTTCCTTTGCTCATTTAACATAAAATTGACCACTAGACATTTTTGTAATTGTTCTCCTATATGTTAGGGAAAAGAGTTTGCCAACATTGAGTTAAATTTTTTATATTCGGGTTCTGTATGCTAAAAGTTATTATGGAAGAGTGGGCTTTTTAGCATGGAACAGAGAAATCAAATTATGGTATAAAATAAATATGAATTTATAGAATAGCATGTTGGTAAAATTTGATATGGAATGTAATGCCTAAGTATTAAAAAAGAATCATAAATTATATATTTTTCATGGTATACTTCTTCTCAGTCATTTGTGTTGAGATACATTTTTCCTCCAGCCTAAATTTACCTGAGATTTCATCATTAAAAATTTGTGTTTTCTCCCTCTTCCAAACCCCCTAAAATTTGAATCTGCAGATCAGAACATGTTAATTATTTAAAATCCTTGTGTTCAGTGAAATGTAACAGTTTGGGAAATTTTTAGCAGTGTTAAATTCAGCATTGGTAAATTATTCTAAAGAGCTGGACAGAGGTAGAGTTTTAACAAGGCAAGTTTGATTATTAGGTTAGCAAATACAGTTGCTATAGCTGTTGAGGTAAAAGTACATGAAGAGCACAGCTAGAGAAATCAAAGGAAAATGCTATTTTTTTGGTGGGAGGGAAGGTTAGCAGTTACAAAAGTCTTGTAGATAAGATGGGTCTTGACGGATGAATGAGTAAACATCAGAAGGTCGGGCGGGGGGGAGAAATTCTAGCTGTCGAGGTATGAAAGGGACATAGTGCGTTTGTGGTATTGCAAGTGGTCCATGTGGAAAGGCAGTTGGAAAAGCCGATGAGGCGATGGGCCATGTGATTAAGGTTCTTGCGTTTGACATATTAGTCTTTATCTTTTTGTCAGTGGTTACTTAATGCATTTAAGTTGAACAATTTGATCAGGTACCAATTTTAGAAAGCTAATTAGGTGTATAAAGAGAATAAATTGGATAAGTTGGAAATTAAAAGCAGAGAGACTTGAAATAGTCCACTCAAAAAATCATGGGAGCCAGAAAAATGTTAATGGACTTGAGAAAGAAATTAATGGATGTGAAAGGCGTTAAAAAGCAGAGCAGTAAGGCAGCCTTTTTAAAAATGTTTACTGTGGTGAGATCAGAGGGTTGGAAGGTGAGGTCTGTGTCAAAGTTGTTAAATATTTTGGTATATACCTCTAAATTACTGTTCTAAGGAACACACTTTGGGGAAATGACCTAAAATGGCACTTACTCAGCCAGGATTGATAATCAGCAGGTGTGCACTGATGCGGCTGCATTACCTGTTTACAAATGGTGATTCTGACTGGTCAGTTTATTCATTCCAGTTAATTGACTGTATTGATTGTTAATGTTTTGAATATCACCCTGCATTTAAATATTGAATGCCAACTAAGTGCACTTTGATTAAAACCTAATCTCCTTAAAATCCCTGCGTATTTCTCCACTTATACCTACTTCTCCTTTTCCCAGTGTTTCCATCTCTTTGAACATATAGCAAGGTACATCTGAGGGCCTTTACTCATATTGTCTCCTCGGTTTGGAATGTTTATTCCTGTATTTGTATGGCTGACTCTAATCCCTCAGTTCTCAGCCTAGATGTCACCTCATCAGAGAGATACCCAGGTAGCTCTATAATAAAGTTTCAGATGCCCATTCTCTATAAATGTTTACAACTCTTATATCTACTTGTTTATTATCTGTGCCATTCAACACTGCCATTCATTGAACAAAATGGTATTTCCCAGTGGCCTTCCTCAATCAAGGTATCTCTCACGTCAAGGGTCTTTTTCCCATAAATAGGAGCCCTATTCCTTGTAATCAAAATCTCTTACTTTTCCGGGCTAGTGTAGCTCAGTGGACTGAGCACAGGCCTTTGAAGCAAGTGGTTGCTGGTTCGATTCCCAGTCAGGGCACACTCCTGGGTTGCAGGCCAGATCCCCAGTAGGGGACACATGAGAGGCAACCACACATTGATGTTTCTCTTTCACTCTTTCTCCTTCCCTTCCCCTCTTTCTAAAAATAAATAAATAAAATATTTTTTAAAATCTCTTTTTTTCAATTCTGGGATTCAAGATTCCCTCTCATCACAAATGTTTTTCAGCTCATCTTGAGATACTTCCACTAAAAAAAATTACACCTTACCACAGCTAATCAGTTCTACCACTTGCCAACTGTTAGCCAGCTCCTGTCCTCAGCTTGTTTAGCTGAGAAATTAGATCTCACTTTTATGCACACTCCTTTGCTAATATCCTGAAAGAAGGATGCTCTCTGATGATCTAGAAAAAAATCTCAAAACCCATCTGCTCTTGAGCAGCTGAAAGTGGGTAAATTATTTCACTAGGCAGGTTTATCTAAAAACTGCATGACAATTTCTCTGTGATTATATTGTAACTAACTTCCGCCAACTTAAATGATGTATACACTTAATCACTCAATATTCCCACTCCATCTGAATGTCTTTAAATCACATGTTGCTGAGAAAATACAGAAGTTTGATAGGAATTTTCTCAACTTTTCCACCACCAAATTTACAAACCAATTTATATCTGCACTGTCTTATACTTACTACAAACCAGCTCCTCCTCACAGGGTCTGGATCCCATCCTCCCTCACCTCAAAACGAAAACTTTTCTTGTTTCATCAGCCTTCTTTTACTATATCCTTTCCAAAAGCTTATAAGTATGCTGTAGTAGCTACTATTCGTGAAAGAAGGGGCTGCCTTTTATTTGGTCCCCATCATAGCTAATCTAAGTTGCCTACTCAAAACACCCCACTTCTTCACTTGTGGTTTGGTGCCACTTTATATGCCCCTTCAGCTACACTGAAATTGCTCTCGTCCGGATCATCAGTCTCTTCGTGGTGCCACGTTTGCTGGTTCTTTTTTCTGTCTTTACTCACTGCCTGAGCAGCTTTCAGTAGGGTCGATGACTTCCTCTATGAAATAGTCTTTTGGTTTTCTTGACATTTTCTCTGTCAGTTTTCCCATTAAGCTTTTGGCTGCTCCATCGCTGGCTCCAACTCTAGTTTTTCTCCCAGTACCTGACCTTTGGGCTCATTGTGTATGTCTCCTCTCTTGGGATGGTTTAGTCTATTCTATGGAGTTTGGTATTGTCTCTAAGATCAGACTTTTCATAGGCTTCTCAGGCCTTTCCAGGCTTGTATTCGAACTGTCTTCACTCATAGTTAAAAATACCACATCCAAATCATTGTTTTGTTCCCACCCTGCCTTCAGTCTGTTCCTCTCTCAGTATTCTTTATCTGGATAAGTGAAGTCACTACCTGAGTTTCTCAATCGATGTTCTTTAATGTTGTTATAGTAATCAATGCATGTGCTTACCCTATGTTTGGTCACAATTATAGTTATTTCTACATCGTAATTAAAAGGATCCCTTTCTCTTCATGTCTCATCCAAATCACTATTATTTTTTGTGAAGACCACTGTAACATTCCCCTTAAAGAGTTTATTCTAGAATATCACCCACCTGGCAGCTAGTTTGATTTCTTTTTTTAATATTTGAGGTTACAGGGCTCAGGAATTCATTTATTATCCTCACACTGCCCTTGAATAAAATACAGTTTTGGTTTTTTACTGTGATTCCTGCCTTTCTAAGCATATTGTGTTACTCTCCTTTGTCCATTGGGTTCTAGCCACGTTGGTTTCTTTTGACTTCCTCACACCATCCCAGGTCTTTCCCTTCTCAAGGCCCTTGTGCTAGCTGTTCTGCTTGGGATGCCATTTTCTTACTCATTCCTCAGATCTGAGGCTTCTAGCTCCATGAATGATTACTCCATTACAGCACTGAATTGATTTTGAAAGACAGCATTTATCAAAAGTTATTGCTTTTTCTCCCTGCTTTATTTATTTATTTTACTCCCACCCCCAATTATTGAACTATACTTTGCACACGGACAAAATCCTTTCTGGTTAGATCACCTACCATTCTATGCCAAGAGCCTAGTCCAGTACCTTGGATATATAAGTATTAATTTAAAAAATGCATTGAATGCTTAAATGGGAGATGAAGTGAACATGATTCTGACTCATGGAGCTCAGGGTCTACACAGTCAATATAAGGGGATTACAAAGATGTATAATAGGGTGAGAATATGATGCTATGTAGTCTGTGGTGAAGGAAGGCAATTAAGGAGAAGCTGGGGAGGCAGAGGAAACTCTAGGCAAGGTAAGTTCTGATAGGAATAGCTTTCAAGGAAATGGCTAAAAGCTGGTAAAGAGTTTAGAGGGAATGAGGAAACGTAAGCCAGAACCCGGTCACACAGTGTCTTGTGTCTAGGGTTCACATTTGAGTCGTAAGCAAAAGAATGAGATTCTTAACACTCGGAGTTTAGAAGTTCACTGTGGTGAGGGAGCAGTCTAGTGGGGGTTCAAAAACAGGAAGGCTGTCCAAGTCATCCAGGGGTGAGTGGGCACCGGCTTGCTATAGAGTCATGCTGGCTGAGGGAGGAAAGTGGACAGCCTTGAGAGATTCTAGAATATTTGGCAAGACTTGGTCATTATGGAACAAGGGAAAGTGGGGAAGTCCAGAACATTTCCATGGCTGAAGAAATCCCGTTTATTCAGGCAGGTGAGGCTGAGCAGCAGTATTGTGGGTGGATGGTTGCCTAGGGAAAGAGTCTGTAGAAAAGGATGCAGGGCTTAACTCTGAGCAACTCGGTATTGTAAAGTACATTAAAAGAAGTAGGGGGAAATTGTGAGACTAGCAGGATGGAAGTATTTTAAGGAAGTGTGTTCAGTTCTGTCGCATTATGCTAAGGTAGGATTGTAAAGTATCCTTTGGATTTAGTGGTAGGAAAGTGATCGGGACCTTTGCAGTTACTTAGTTTGAATGGAAGCCATTTTTAGGAGTGTACAGAGCAAGTGTGTAAACACCTATTTTTGAAATAAGTTGTGAAGGAGAGAAGATAGATGCTGGGGGGGTGTCATAACCAGTTATTAAAATTTTAGGCAAATAGCATATCCAAGTGCCAATGAGAAGGATTTGGTAGGTAGGGGTTAAGGTGAGAGAAATAGCATATGTTATAGAATACTTAAGTTTTGGGCTTGGGTGATTGTGAATGGCGATGCTGCTTACCATGGTAGTAGAGAAGGAATGGGGTTGAAGTATAGGTTAGTGTTGAGTTTGAGGTCATTCTGGGTCATGAAGGCAGAGAGGTATGGTAATCAGTTTCTTTGTAGGGGCCTGAAACTACAGTCTGAAGTTTAAACTCGAGGACAACCTTTTTTTTTTTAATCTCTTGAGCATTTAGCCCAGAATCGGAGCTATAGTAAGAGCTTAATACATTTGCTAGAATTGAAAGAAGAAACAAGGATGGAAAAAGAAAAGATGCAAGAAAAGATCCCTGAGGAACACCAACACTTAGTGGGCAGGGAAAAAAATTAGCAAAGAAAATGGAGAAGAAAGGGTTAGGTGAGAATGGGGACAGGAGGTGAAGCCATGGAGCACTATGGAAACCAGAAGAGAGATGATGAAGTGTAGATGGACATACCAAATGCCCCTGGGAGATCAAGGAAAACTAAGAATAAAGAGGCTAGTATAATTAACCATTGCTAGCCACTGTAGAGACGTTTTAGTGGCTGTTCGATGGTTTGTCCAATTATGTTCCATTGAATAGTGAACAAGCTCACCAAGGAAATGAAGGCAGTGAATTATTTAAGTATCTTGCTCTAAAGAAAAGGAAATATGTTAATCCCTTACCATATTTAGAGACTTTTAAGGTTAGTTTTGAATGTTTGTGGACTCGAAAGAGGTACCCATTAAAGAGCTCAAAATTGAAATAGAGCAGTAAGTAGAGCCCAGTCCCAAGAACATAGGTAGGCAGAAGTATCAGCATTACAAAATAGAAAGGACCTTTCTCTTAGACTAAGTCTGTTAAGTAGAAATGGTGAGCACCTTGTGATGAAATTAAAAAATAACCTGCCCAACAGCAAGCCTTGGAAGATGAGGAAGTCAAAGTACAAATGGTGAAGGCTTAAGAGGGAGCTAAGTAGAAGAGATACAGGGATTAGTGGTGAGTGTTCAAGGTTCGGTTCAGCTGTGAGAGCGTAATGTGGCACTGCATGATTATGTGACATCAAGTTGTGTTCCTTGGCTTGAATGGAGGAGGAAGAGGTTGCGGAGTCCTAGTATGGGTATTGCACCAGGGAATTGAGTCTGGTTAGGATCAGGAAACAAAGCCAACATGAAAAGGGAGTGGCAAAGGGACTAGAGGTCTTATGGTGTCAGAGGGAGGGTATAATAGAAATAAGGCCAAGAAATAGGAATGAAAGACTAAAGCATCAAAATTTAAGATCTTAGGAGTAATACAGCTTGCAGTGTCTGGAAATAGCCAGAGAAGTAGATTGCTGAATTAAAATGTAAATGAAGCTAGTTGGAGTTGAGAAAGTTAAAGAACTTTTGTCTTGATTTATTGGACTGTACACAGAAGATGAGTCCAATAGAAACTGGGTTAGGAAGACCAAATGTGAGAGTGCCTCCTGGCCGTGTGGCGCAGACAAAGAATTTGGGAAAGCTTCAGAGTATCTGCTTGGCCCAACAGTCTTGGGAGATACAGGTTAAATTCACATTAAGTTACAGAATATAAATTTGTGAAGCAGCAATGGGAGCCCTTTTTAAGGAGCATAATGAGCAGAATTGAAACGTTTTCCACGGATTAAGTTGGGAAGAGATTAGAACAGAATAATTATAGATGGTAGAAAGTCATATTTTGTGGCCAAGGGGAAAGATAAGCTTTGAATACTTTTCTTCAAGGCCAAAGCTACAGTCTAACAGGAATTGGCTGTATCTAGCTTTTCCTGGCCTAGGTCTCTTGTATCAAATATGCAAATGACTGTAACATTTAATACTTATTGGCTGCTACAGTATGATAGGCACTGCTAAGAACTACATGTTTCCATATATTCTGAAACCAACTCTAAGACTTAGGTACTCTTACCCTTGTAAGGTGAGGAAATTGTGTAGGATGAGGAGAGGTATGCGACGGCTGAGAATTGGAACCAGGTAAACTGGATCAGCTCTTGTGCATGCCTTGATTTGGGGAGCATCAACAGCCAAATGACATGATGGCTTGGTGTCTTTAGCTGGAATTATGCTGTAAAAAGTGTCTGGTTACTGAGGCAAATTCTCCCCAGGAAATTAGAAAACAGTACTAAGATAATTTATAGATGCCTTTTAAGACCCACATTTATATGTTTTGTTAACAGTTTAATATCAGTTTCACAATTTGAACCGGAGCCATGAAAGCGGTGACTGTTGATGAAGGTAGGGAGCACGGATGCACAAAGGGCTCACTACTGCGGACATTCAGTGCAGTTGTGTACTCCTAAACCAAAGCAGCGAAGGGCAAAAGACCTGAGAAGCAGTTGTGGAGAGATTGAATAGGTTCTGACCAGTTCTCTCCACACACTAGTCTGCTGTGTATGGGGAGCATTATAATAGAAACTCGTAGTCAACGGGTTTGTTTGCTGCCATCTTAGCTAGCTACCAGGTGCTTGTGTTCCCCCAAACAGCTATGGGCGTGGCAAAAGAACGTGTTTAGGAAGACACAGGCTTTAGTGCTACCACACCTGGATCCCTTAAATACTCCTATCCCCCAAGTAAGTGGGAGGAGAATGGGCATCAGTGATAACCATAGCCCTCATGTGCCAAGTCCCTCCATAGAAGTGAGGTGTCCAAGAAGTCACTGGGCTTTTGAGGACGCGCTGGGTTTAAACTATTCAGGAGCAGATCACATCAGGAAATTCTTCATTGGAGACAGGTACCTATGAGTTCTCTTAAGGTGAGTGCCCTTTGCCAAGCAGAAATAGCCCCTTTTATATGGATACTTCAAAATGTTAACACCTAGACAGTGCAGAAAGGGGGGTGGAATATTGCAGTAATCGATCAGTCTCTTACTTCCTGTACACTTGCAATCGATACAATCCAAATGTTCAAACAACTAAGTCATTTTAGTAGTACTTGTTTGCAACTTCTAACCCTAAAAAAACCTACTTAGCTAGATAAACTCATCACATTACTTGAAAATTTAAAATCCAACCTTGTTGTATTCACTCAGTCCACTATGGTTACTTAAAACTGGAGTACTACAAAGTTTTCACTCAAGTATACGTGCCCTCAAAGGAAATGTTATAAACCCATAATGGCAGTGGAGTGTCGGCATTTAAAATGTAATTAACCCATGCACCGTGAGAATAAGAAAATCAGGAACCCTACTTTATAGATGATGACTGACTTGAGGAAACGGGGTTGGCACTGCCCAACCTGCCATACAGGACCCCTGGTTCAGAAGGCTCTCTACCGCCCTGCT
>PVKM010002680.1:0-62925 GCA_004027735.1 Carollia perspicillata | reverse complement strand
TGCTTGGTTTGAGCAGGATACAGGGACCCAGTAGGGAGCTGTGGTATCCAGACGGAAAGTACCATCTGGTGACGAGGCCCAGCTTGGCAGGCCACTGCGAGGGTGCAGTGGCCCTATTGTTTGCTCTTGGCGCCAGGCGAGGCCCAGCAGCCCCCTTCCCACCAGGCCTCAGAGAGACAACACAGGGTGTGTGAGGTCTGCTGGTAACCCAAGGTCAGACCTAGGGTGAGAGACTCACTGCTAAAAAACAGAAAGGAGAAAGATCCAAGGATAAAAGAAAGGGAAATGGAGGAATTGGAACCGATGAAAACCTGAAGGAGGTGGTCTGGGGCTAAAGCGTCGGATGCAAGTTAGTTGTTTACCTCTGCTCAAGAGGTGGTACAGGTAAGCGGCTACGGTCAGTTCAGCAGATGGAAAACGACTGAAGGCTTGAGAGCGGTTCAGATTCTTCACGTGGAATGGGCAGGGTGCGGCTGCGCCGCACTGACGAGTAGGGAAGAAGGGAAGGGAAACTCCACGCAAGCAGAGACACTGTCTTCCTTCTTCACCTCCGTACATTCAGGTCCTCGACCAGTGACGGGCACGGGACAAGTGCTTAATGAATGATGGGTTGATGGATGGATGGACAGATGGACTTTTGGACCAGTAATAACACAAAGAGGCTGGAGAAGGGGCCATGGGAATCTCTTCATGAGATCATTAAAATCAAGCTACAGGATTTGAGATTGAAAATGAGAGGTCTGTAAAGGGGTAGCACAGACTCTTCTGGAGTTCAGAACCTTGTGGCTGGGACGCAGCCCTTAGTGAGGAGGCACGCTCCATGTGTCTGTGCAGCTACCCGGGAAGACGCACTGAGACCGGAGTCCTTTGAGTGGACCAGCAACCACGAGCAAGGAGGCTGAGGAGCTAGAAATGAGACCCAGACAGATGGGGCTGGCAGAGATTGAGACCGCCCAGAAGGAACATGCTGAGGAGAAAGCAGTCTTCAGGAAGACTAAGACCCTTCTGTGTGCAATAGTAGTGGTGAAGGCGCTGCCTCCCACAGCCTGTAGTGTGAATACTTGGCCATTTTCTCAGTGTTAGCAGCAGTGTTGTGCTGACATATATAGGGAGATCAAAGAAAACCTTTAACTCAAGACCTTTGCTTAGGTCCTGTGTATTGAAATTAATGTACCTGCCTGCAGTTCAGAACTGTGGGTGTCAGGCGACGCTGGGTTAGGGTAGGTCCCAGCCAGCCCGCCAGGCAGCAGCGGTGGGTGCTCCTCACTGTCTCTCAGAGCTGTTGCCCCGGGCTCCTTGCCACTGCATGCTAGTGCGGCTGAGAGTGGTGCTGAGAGTCCAGTCTGAAGACCGGTGCTGAGGTGGCTGACAGTAAGTACTGCCAGCGGCGTGTCGGCACGGCCTGGGGCTAACGGTGTGCTCTCTGCTGCTCGCTCCAGGAGGCAGATGTCATGGAGGAGGTAGAAATGATGGTGGAGAGCCTCCTGGACGTGCTCTTGCAGACTCTGCTCACCATCATGAGCAAATCGCACGCTCAGGAGGCGGTAAGAGGGCAGCGGTGCCCGCAGTGCACAGCGGAGATCACTGTTAGTAACTAACATTCAGGTTTCCTTGTTTCCTGTTCTAACCCTGGGCTCCTCCACAACAACCCCATCTCACCACACACCGCCTTCATCTCCGCCTCCCGCCCGCATGGCTGCCAGCATGCTGTCCTCTCCCGTCTCCAGTCTGACTCCCATCTCCACTCTGAAAGCTCTGTGTTCATACTCCCAGGAGCCTGCTTTAGGGCAGGTTCAGGAAAAGCGTCTTGTTTCCTGCACGCTGTCTTCATTGGCCTTTGCCTTTGAGCCAATCCATTTTCTATAATGTGGAATGAAATAGAGATATAGTAAGAGACTGAAGGTGAAAAATAGACGATTCCTTCTAAATGATAGGAGAGCTTTAGGAACAAGCTCTCCTAAATGATGTGCACAGCAGAATAATTTTCTCAGAATTTGCATGAACCTACCGATTAGTTGCTTTCATCCATAGTGTTTGTATCTCAATGTCCAGCCTCAGGAAAAAGGTGATGATGTAGAATTGCACTGACATTACTGGACAGTGATATTCTGAGACCTAATTAGAAGAGAGTCAGGCAGGGACAGCCTCTAGCGAGGGGCAGAGAGGCAGCCCCCAGAGTCCCCTCTCCTATACCCAGTGTGGACTCTTAGTCCTGATGTTGGAACATAGTAAACGTAGCGTGGAATCTTCCGGTTGGCAGGTGGGAGATTACACTGCTCTTTTTGAAGAAAACCCTCTCTGGGAGCAAGCCAGGCTCCACATGTCAGGGCGAGCAGACAGCAGGCATGTGCTCTGGGGCACTGGTCTCGGAAAGACATCTGCTCCCTTAGGAGCTCCTGTCGAGGGTGTCCTCGCTGTAGGTAAAGACATAAGCTCCCTGGCGTGTCCTGATAACCAGTTCTAACAGTGACATGGTGCTTACTGTAGGCCAGACCCTGCCGTATGTCCCTTACAAATAGTAATTCACTTATTAGCAGTACTTACAAAGAGTTTAATTTTATATAGGTTTAATGAAGATGATAATAACTACAGTTTATTGAGCGCCTGTTTATGTACTGGACCTTTTACTTAAATTCTTTTTTTTTTAATTTTATTTATTTATCTTTAGAGGGGAAGGGAAGGAGAGAGGGAGAGAAATATCAATGTATGGTTGCCTCTCGTGCATCTCCTGCTGGGAACTGGCCTGCAACCCAGGCATGTGCCCTGACTGGGAATCGAACCACGGTTGTTTGGTTTGCAGGCCCGCGCTCAATCCACTGAGCTACACCAGCCAAGGCCTACTTAAATTCTTTATGGCTATTTATCTGATTTTTGAGTTTTGGCTGATTATGCCTATTTTTCAGATAAAATGGAGGTTCATATATATGCATATATTTTACATACATTTATGTATAATAATTTTGTGGCTCAAATTCCCATGAGTGCAAAACATTTGAAAATTGTCCAAATGAAGTCATTTTCCTCCATTTTTTTCTGAGGAGGCTATCTTCCCAGAAGAGGCCATGCCCAGCTACCCAATGCAAAAACTGCCATGAGAGGGCAGAGGTCTTGGGAGTCCTTAAACAGGGTTTTTACCAAAGGACCTAGTTGGAATTTGAAGAAAATTTAAAAACTCATTTTTATCTTTAAATTTTTACTTGTCTTAAAGTCCATAGCTTGTCTTCTCATACAGGTCAGTTTCAATTCCTGAACTTCCCAGACAGTTGTATTGACCTACTATGTTCCGTCTGCCTGGTCCACTAACCACAAGTAAGCTTCGAGAGGTCCCCAAGGGGATTCTTGTAGAGAAGGATCCAGCAGCATGGACAGAGTCCAAATTGTGTCCAGAGAAGGCCGGGCACCCTGATGCAAGCAGCCCCTCCAGATTCACTACAGTGTCCTGGTCTCACACAGTGACAAAGACTCTGTGGCCACAACTTTCCTAGGAGAAAAACTAGAATATCCATCTTACTTTACAGTTCACTTCTCTGTTGTGGGTTAAGGCTTTTCAACTAGCCCCCATGCTGTAGAAATCTTACAAAACTCCCAAGTCCTCCAGCCCTCACTTAGCAGAAAAGAAAACTTATTTTCAGGGCCAGAGTTGTCACCTTCCTTTTCATGATCATTGGGGCCATTTCAGACCCTTCCTTCTGTCCTTGCCCTCTGTGGATTGGGGGACATATCCCTTGTAATCGCCTGTGCTAAGCGGTGTTTGGGTTTCCCCAGGGCGAGTATGTGTCCTGCCTTCTCTCGCTGCTCCGCCAGATGTGTGACACCCATTACCAGCACCTCCTGGACAATTTCCAGAGCAAAGATGAACTGAAGGTAACTTACCTTTCACTCAGGAAAGGAATTATTTGGTTACGACTGTGCAGGGGCTTGTCCCCTGCTAGGGGGCAAGTGCAAGTGATCAGGCCAGGACTGCCAAGGCTTCACGATCCATCAGCCCCACTTTACAGCTGACTGTATGGCCTCCAGACGCTGAAAGCTGGCAACATTCCCACATAGCCAGACCCCAGTAATCCTGGCAGGTTTTCCCTGACCGACAGTAGCTTTGTGACCATGCGCCTCTATGAGAAGCTACTCTGGGCCACACTGGTTGGCAGCAAACCAAGTTCCCCTCCCTTTCGTGTGCCCATATTTCCCCCCTACACACCAGACTTCTTTGTTTAATAACTGTAACAATAATAGTGACAAATTTTCCTCATTAAAATGTATTTCTGGAAGGTTACCATGGAGAGCAAAAGTGAGCACTGTCCATTGGCTGCCAGATTCTGGATCCCAGGTCACTGAGGGGCTGGGCAATGAGGAGCACAGAGCAGTGGGCCCATGATCCAACGGACATACCCAAGCTTCATGCATGGTGTCAGCTGCTGACAGACTTCTGGGGCTTCTGTCTGTGTATTAAAACGTACCACTCAGTTCATCTCAGGATAAAGAAACTTTTGCAAACTTGAGATCTGTGCTCTTCCTCCATTCAGAGCCACGTCACTTTCATTTCATAGCAGCGCATTACCCTGTGTTTCATTTGTGTGATCTTTCTTAATTATATTGTATCAGTTAGTAAGTCGTCACTTTCTGCTACCTGACCCTGCCTGCCTTTCCACAGGCATGGGTCTCTGTACGTTGTTATCTTTAACTGGTTGCATGAGGCCAGCTGATCTTTTCAGAGAGGTGACCTTGACACCCTTGAAGCAAATGGGGAGTTCCCCAGAGCCCAGAGCGCACAGCCAGGTCAGGCAGTGCTTGTCTGGGGTGTGGAGCCCGAGAGTCCAGTCTTAGCTGTTCCCGATCATTTTCATCTGGAGAGCATATGTTACACTCACTGATTCTCAGAAGCTCGGGCCAGCACCGTTCTCTTACTTTTTAATTAAATGGTTACTTTTATCAGGTCAATATGAGTACATAATTTTAAAGGCCAAACATTACAAGTCTTACAACATAGAACAGTGGTTCCCTGGCTCAGCTTCACCCATGTCCAGTCACTACTCCCCAAAGACAGCCACTTGGAACTCCTTTGCAGTTCTTCAAGTAGCTTTTACTGGCATTTTGAAATGTTTAACTGTTAGTTATTAGCTATTTTCTCCTCATGGCAAGTGAGGATGATTCTCTTGAACTATTACTCTCACATACATATATGTCTTTCCTCTCATTCTTCCAACATACATTTTTGTTTAATTTGGTAATCCACTCTTCTTCATTATAGCTAGGGTTAAGTACTGTGGTGAGCCAAAAGCTGTACTTTTATACTTCCTTTCTTGTAAAACTTTTTGTTTCTCCTGGAATTAACTGCCTCTATTGTTATTTGCTTGGTTTTATTTTTGTTTGGCTTACAAATCGGGCTAGGATTTCTTACTTTCTGTGTCGTCTCTATAATACAACTCTTCCAATTTTCCTCATGGTCAGATATGACAGATACTGTCTGGTCACTTTTTTTTCTCTTGGAGACTTGCTGTGTTTTTATTTGTTTCACTCTGTCTTTCATGTTAGAGGCTTTCCTCCTATATGTAGAGACTCCTGTATGTCAGTTTGTGTCCAAAAGCAAGGGCCTTTGGTACTGATTAAAAACTGTGTGTGTGCAGGGCTTGTCTCCTGCAGGCTTCCTGTAGATGGCCGAAGGATGTCTGACCGAATTTCGGTCAGAGCGTCCTCTGATTCCTGTGTCTGTTAGCCTTTTTTCTGGTACTTGCCTGTTTCCTCAAAGAGGACTCCTTTACCCCTACTAGGGATGTGCAGCCTGCCAATATTGGGAAACCAAATAGGAAAAGGGGGCTTGGAGTCCACCAGTGCAGCAGGTAAACTTTCTGTTAATGCCTGGTTTTATTTTGGTACTTCAGCCCCCGACCATGGCCTTGAGGACAGACTCTCAGCAATCAGCTACTCCAGAGAGCAGCCCTCAGTCTTCCGACACAGTGGCGGAAGCCTAGAGTTCACTGAGTGGCTTGGATATGTAGGTTAGAAGGTTTCTTTCATTAAATTTGGGGAATTTGGCCAATATGTAATATTTCATCCTCCTCATCGTGCCTCTCTGACACTATTATTTATAGGTCTGTGCACTGATGGCATCCCACAGGTCTCTGGTGCTCTGTTTATTTTTATTTTTATTCTTTCTGTTCCTGTAGATCATCTCAATTGCCCCATCTTTAAATTCTCGGATTCTTTCTTCTGACAGTTTACATCTGCTAGTTAGCCCCTCCCCTGAAATTTTCACTTCAGTTAGGGTACTTTTCAACTCTAGAATTTCTGTTTGATACTTTTAAAATAATTTCTATCTATTTTACTGATGTTTTCTGTTTGGTGAACTGTTGCCCTTCCACTTTTCTTTAATTCTGTGGTTGCGGTTTCCTTTAGTTCTGTGAATATGTTTAGAGCAGTTGACCTAAAGCCTTTTCCTAGGAAGTTCAGCATCTGAGCTACCTCTGGGAAAGTGTCTGTTGACTTCTTTTTTCCTGTGTTTGTGCCACGCTTTTCTGTTTCATTTCACATCTTATAACTTTTTGTTGAAAACCAGACGATTTAAGTAACGTGGAGACTCTGGAAATCAGATTGCCCCCCTCCACACAACACACACACACACACCTCCCCAGGTTTGGTTGTTGCTTTTTGTTATTTTGTTGTTTAGGGTGATGATGATTGTTTGCTTGTTTATTTGGTGACTTTTCTGGACTAATTTTTAAATGCCTGTATTCTTCGTTGCGTGCAGCTACTGAAGTCTTCATTCAGTTAGCCTAGTGGTCAGCTAGTAACTGGACAGAGCTTTTGTTAAATGCCTAAACCAGTAAGTCTTCCATACTTAGCGAAGCGAGTGGGCTGGGTCTGACTGTCAGCGCTCTGGCAGTCTCATTACTGCCTTAGCCATTGCTTCCCACTTACATAGAGCCTCCCAGTGGGCCAGAGGTCTTTCCTGGGAGTGGGTACAACCCTGTACACATGTGAGACCTTCTAGATTCCCAGCAATATGCCAGAGCTTTTCAAAGACCCTTATGGCTATCTCATTCCCCAGATACTTCTTTTCAGTGTTGCGTGTGTTCACCCGAGCTGATACGGCTGCTTCATGTACCTGAGATGTTAAAATTATTATGACCAACTTTTTTTCCAACAAAATGCTGTAGTGTTAAGGCTTCTCTCACTGAGAGAGCTCTGAGTCAGGTGTATTAAGTCCTCTGAATGGGGCTTTCCTAGGTGACTATTGAACAGATCAGAGAGTAACAATTCTCTGGGGATGGCACTTTTTCAGGAGCTCCAAAACCATTTTGTCCCTTCAGTGACTGCTGGGCTGCAGGTTCCCACTACTGCCATGGTGCCACTTGTCTCCCTGGTCCCGTGGAGGCAGGGAGAGGGAGGGGACAGGAATGGGAAGGTGAAAGCACAATGAAGCTCACTCTTTCTGCCGAGGTGCAACTATTTTTCTTGAATAACGCTCCTTGGATTACTGCAAGCCTTTGATTAACCAGTCTCTGTTACCGTTTCATTGCTTCTTGGAGGAGCACATTTTTGGAGGTCCTTGCTCTGCCATTCCTAAAGTACTTCTCCTGCCATTGTGTTCCTGACATCTAGGAAAGCAGATTCTTAAAATCAAATACTCAGGGGCCATGACCCAAAGAGTGAGACCCACAGACTCAGTTGGATGGATACCAGTTCATCGGGAGTCTGGCATTACCTAGGCTTTGGGCTTTAGTCGCTGGACTGAGTGGGTACATAGCTGCCTCTGATCTACCTGGTCTGGATATGCTCCTGTATCTGACCTGTGAGAGTGCTTAGAACTCACACTGTGAGAGAAGAGCAACTCACAAGGGAACCAGACTCCGACCCACTGGTCCCACCCTCGTCACGGTCCGGATGTCAGGAGAGCCCTGGTGAGGACCTGTGTGCTGCAAGGGCATGGTGACGGCTCACGCCAGGCTCTCCTCTGGGTTCAGGAGTTCCTGCTGAAGATTTTCTGTGTGTTCCGGAACCTGATGAAGATGAGCGTCTTTCCTCGGGACTGGACGGTGATGAGACTTCTCACAAGCAAGTGAGTGTAGAAGGACCCTGTGCTGGCATTCAGAGTTGTTTTCAGACCAATGTGTGTGTGTGTGTGCAAGAGAGAAAGCAAGAAAGAGGTCAAGACCAAGGCCATGGGGACAGAGAGTTGAGAGTAAATGGGAAAAATGTTTTAGGCACAGGCAGTAGGACTTGACCATTTTACCATAAGTTCAAAGAGAAAAAAAGAGTCAAAGATAATTTTTTAAAAATGGAGCCCAGGGACCTGGCAAATGATTTCATGGTAAGGATAGAAAAGGAGACGTTAAGGACAAGAAATACAATTCCCAGCTAAGGGTTCCTCCTTGAGGAAGGCTTGTTCTGTGGCCTCTGGCTTCCGTGGCTCTTGAGTCTCGTGCACTACCCCAAAGCCGCCTCTTGATTTGGTTTGTGTCGTCTGCCGGACACTGCTTGCCTCCCACAGTTAGTGCTAGTCACCCACCTGAGACCTGGCTGTGAGGCTCTGCTCACTTCTAACTCTGGCCACAGGATCCACGCTAAGGCCGACCCCAAATTGCCTGCCCCGTTTACATGTCTAGCCCGTGCTTCTAATGGGCAGACCAGACAAGTGACGCCAGAGGCCAGGTGCTGCCTCGTCGGGTCTCGCTCCACCCAGGGGAAGGCCACTCGGCTGCTCCTCTCTAACCCACCGCCTGCCCTGCTGACGTGCCTTTCCCGTTGTCACTGCACAGTGCGGAGTGAAAGTATCTGTGTTGGCTCACATCAGCGGGGTGTCAGCACGGCTTTCCACTTCGCACCTGTTACAGTGCCCTTCTCCTTTCAGAACTGCAAACATGTCACATAGAACGGAGTGGATGAATAGTTGCACAGATACTTCCTCAAATAGTGAATTTTCCATTCGAGTCCCTCTTGTTTTTCTCTCTCAGCCGCTACTCAGAGCCCCTCAGGCAAGCCCGTCATGCAAGAGCAGCCTCTTCCTTTAAGGCTTTTACCTTTCAAATTGGCCAGCCCCTCTGCCGGTGGACTGGTCTCTCCAACACACTGGTTTTTGCCTTGCCCTCTCCTGCATCAAAGCCCTGGTGCTCATTGTTAGATGTCAGTTCTTTCCACTTCACTTCCTCTCTACCTCCACCTATGCCCTGGCTTCCAGCACGCCGGCGTCTCATCGCCCCTTATTTGTGTCCAGGCTAAAACTGAGAGTGACATTCTAAACCAAAAGCTGGAATTAAACGACTTACAAATGAAAATGATAGTATATGACAAAGGTACTTACAAACTATAAATCCCTATTATCAAGTTAAAAAATAAAATTATACTCTTAAGTCCTCTAGTGATCATAATGTGTGTTCCCCAGCATACTAGAATCACTCCTTGAACTAGAAGAGACTTTTAAAAGCCATCAAACTCCCCCTCCCTCCTTTTATAGGCAGGGAAATAGGGGCCAGGGAGAAGTAGTACCAAGGCCAGATAATGGCAGAGCTGGGTCTAGAACCCACTAATATTCTTTGCTGTTCTGCCAATGGTGCGGCATTTCTCCAAGACTGGTTTTCAGTGGGATGTATACCATCTCTCTCTTTCCCCTTATAGTCGCGTCTTACATGAGAGCATGTTGTACTCAGAGTTTGCTCACAGGCCGTACGCAGTCGATGCTAAGCTATCAGATGCCATTGTTAGTCTTTTAACTCTGCCGAACACATTGTTCCCTTACTGCAGTATCATCGTCACTACTGTCCAGTACCTGTCTTCCGCACTGCACAAGAATTTCACAGAGACAGACTTCGACTTTAAGGTAGGAGCTGCCAAGATCTGTCACTGTCTTTGCAATAAACCTAGAAAGCCAAAGCTCACTCTTTTTGTTTTGCTTAAAACAACCATTTTATCTTGCATACAGTTTTGTAGGTCAGGAATTTGAGAAGGACTCAGCTAGGCCTCAGCTTGGGGGCTGGAGCAAGCTCACTGGCTTTTTTTATTATTATTATTAATATGTTGGTAGTATCAAACAGCTGTCAGGCTTGATAGGTGGGGAGGTGTTGGGAGCCAGACATCCATGAGTTTGCTTCCTAGTCTAGAATTAACTGTTGGTTTCAGAGGACTCAGGAAAGAAAAATAAAGTTCTCTTTGCAGAGATACTTAAGAAGGGAAAAAGAAATCAAGATCTTAACATTATAAGACGCATTCTGTGCTACATACGTATATATTTAGAAGCTCTCCTTGCAAGGTTAAGGACTCAGGCTGTCATGTGTTTTCTCTCTCTCCGTCTCTCTAGGTGTGGAATTCCTATTTTAGCCTGGCAGTTCTGTTCATAAATCAGCCAAGCCTCCAGCTAGAAATCATCACTTCAGCCAAGAGGAAGAAGATTCTGGATAAGTAAGACATATGTCCAGATGGGGTTGTGTTTCCATAGGAGGCTCCTTCAGAAGTCCAGAAGGTTCTCACTGAGGTGGCTTCCCAAGGAGCCAAGTGAGAGAGTGCAGTTCAGTTGAGAGCCAGATGACTTCGTATTTTGGGAAACAGTAGAAACAGTGCTGAAATACTCGCCTCACTGGGTTTGTAGCCTTGTCTTTCCGAACCTCCTCCCACTAATAACTGGCTCCTGTGTTGGTATTTTCAGGTATGGGGACATGCGTGTGATGATGGCTTACGAACTGTTCAGCATGTGGCAGAATCTGGGTAGGTCTTTTCTCCTTGTTTGTCTCTTCCCATTTTGCAGAGCCAAATAAAAAGTGGCAAGACTCATAGCTTCCCCCAGGTTTCAGGAATGTTAATTCAGACCCAAGAAATCTTCACATGTCTAACATAACACCTCATATGGATGGTGTAGCACATGTGCACAAAGCCCTTGGCAGGAAAGTTAAGCTGAAAAATAAGACTCCCGTAATACATATTCACAATCCCTTTTTTGAGAACTGAAAATCAAAAGGAAAAAAAGGAAGACAAGGGCTCCAGTAGTTTTCCCCATATTAAGAACTCATGCCTGCAAGGTGCCCCGTGTTCTTCGGGTCCAGGTCCGGTTGTCTCAGGCTCGAAAGCACAGGGCAGCCATGCATTTCAATAAAGGTTGAAACACTTCCTGAGTTTCTGGAGTTCAGGTGTGCAGATCACATTCCTGATACCACTTGTGTGAAGAGTGGATGTAAGAAGGGAATTTTAGCCCTTAGGCAGGTTTTAGTTTCCTTTCTTTTGATGACTTCTCTTTTCAGCTTCTGTAATATCCACTGCTTTGGATCTGACATTGTGAGAGTTTGCGGCAGCATTCTTGGATCGCCCTGGTGGCTAGGTGGGCCATCCTTTGGTAGTGTAGGCTTTTAATAGCTAGACAAGCTGCTGTTACTCTTCCTGGTAAAGTCTGCTTTCAAATGAGCTCATGGTTCTGAAGCCCTGGAATGATCATAGCATCTTAAGATCTTATAATCTTTCATTAACTATCGGAGGTGACAAGTGAAGTGTGTGGCATTTCTTCCTGCCAGCAAGCACTGGGCCTTCTACCCACAGGTGGAGATGTGTTTCCCCAGGCAGGTTTTCCAGCTTCAGTATTTTTACTTCCTGCATTTAGCACACATTGGGTACAGATTTTAAACCTGAAGTTGACTTCAGTCCCAGGAACACAAAAACTAGCAATTATACCAAACCCCAAGATTGGAATACGCAGAATCAGCCTCAGGGCTAACATTTGATCCTTAGATAAGCTTTTTCATGTAGAAGAAATTTTTTAAAAGATGCCAAATTTTCCTGATAAAGCCATCTCGTCTTACTGTTTTTGGTGGAAATGGCATTTTCTGGTCCTCAGAAATTGATTTTCGCTACAGCAGGCGTTAGTATGTGGCGCATAGTTTGTTTCCTCCTTTGTCTCTGAAGGACTGGAAGCAGGTCTCTGGCAGACGGTTTGCTCTGTTTCACCCTTTGCAAGGAAGAGAGAAGTTCCATCCCCCAGTCCTGAGGACCGGTTCTGGCCTCTGGGCCCCAGATCAGGCCAACTGCAGGCCAACCCGCATCACCCACTTCCATGGGGCAGGCCTCATTAAAAAGGTTGAGGGGTGAGCGGAGCTGGTCTGAGTAGATGTAGTTCGACCATCAGAAGCGCAATGTAAAGACCATGGGCTTGCGGGTGGGGTAGGGCACCCGGAGAGAGTCTCTAAGCCAGCGTGTGGGCGTAGGGCAGAGCTGTACAGGAGGCCCCTGCTCACTCAGGAGGGAGCCTCGCAGGCATTCGTGAGCACACTGAGTGGGGAGGCCCCTGGACTTCCGACCTCTAACAGCTGGACCAGGGCGTGAACATCCTCATCATGTAAATGCCTCTGGGTTAAATAGAGTTAGAAACCCCAGGGAGTGCGTGTTGTGTTTAGATGGATTTTTCTTACTAAATAACTCTTGAAAACAGATTATCTGAAAGGATCACAAGTTACTCAGAAATCCAATTCTATCTAGAGTAGTGAACTCTGCTCCATGACCTCAGAATGATTTTCAGGTAGTTTGTAGAGTCTCCCAGAAAATTCTTTGGAGAGTTTATTTGTGCTTGTTAAACATCTGTTTTAACTGGGCTAGGCCAGTTTTACCCATGAACGCTAAAAAGCCAAGAGTGGGAGTATCTCAGAAAGCCATTAGGGAGAGCTTGCCTTGTTCACAGATGCTTCCAGTGCAGATCAAGTCATGTGTTGTGGCCCTACTCGGGAAACTTCCGTGAAGGAGCAGAGCAAGCCTAAACTAATACCTGTTGGTTTTGTTGTTCAGGTGAACATAAGATCCACTTTATTCCGGGCATGATTGGTCCTTTTCTGGGTGTGACACTGGTCCCGCAGCCAGAAGTGCGGAATATCATGATTCCCATCTTTCATGACATGATGGACTGGGAGCAGAGGAAAAATGGCAACTTCAAACAGGTAAGATGACACCTGGTAGTGCTCGGGTTGCTTTCCTCTGCAGTGAACCCTTTCTGCCCCAGAAGCTGATCCAGATGGCCTGGCGGAGGTTCCAGTGGGAATGAGTGGTACCTTGGCCTCCTTGAGTCCTGTTTAAGGGTTTTCCGTTTCTTGCTGGCCAGGATTGATTTGTAGATTTTCTTCATGAAGTTAGAGGCCAGAAAAGGATCAGAAGAAAGGAGTGAATGTCATGTGGAAGGAACTTTCTGATCGAGGGGAGAATGACTATGACTCTAACCTAATTCAGGAGAGGGCCCTGGGAGCATGTAGTGCTTCCTCTCCGGGGAATCCCCAAGGTGTATGGTCCAGGCATTTCTAGGGTTAGAGCCCAGACCAGATGATTTCTCATGGCTCAGGGTAGTGGGTCCAGGGGGTGTGAGCCCTGGGCCTCTGACTGAGTGGCTTCAGGCCATTCCTCTGTGCAGTTCTTCTGCCACACCTAACATGGAGGAGATGGCCCCTGCCCATATATCTGTATTCCGGGAATAGGACTGGGACTAACAGGGGTCCGTGGTAGGGGAGCTGATGTTAGCGAATAAATAACTTGCTAGCAACGAGAATTGTCCACTGAGCTGGCCTGATTTGGCAGATGGGGAGTTCCTCTTTACTGGTGGTTTTCAAGTGGAAGCTTCCAGGAGACCCCTGGGGGAAACTTCTGTATTGGCATGGGGAGTGTGCCTGTTTCCCACCAAGCTGTCTACCAACTCCGTGGTTCTGGGATGAGCCGGTAGCCCTACAGTGAGAGACTAACAGTAAGGAGCAGACCAGGCAAAGAATCATTTTTAGATTTCCATTTATGTATTGGTAAGTTTACAAAGAGTAAAATTTCCTCTTTATGATTTACAGTTCTGTAAGTTTTGGTAAACATATAAAGTCATGTAACCACTACCACAAAAATATTTTTTAGTGGCAGCAAGATGGAATTCCTAAAAATCCCATCTTGCTGCCCCTTCGTAGCAAACCCTTCCCCTCCGTTCAACCTGTGGCTGCCATCCGTCTATTCTCCGTCACTGTAGGCCTGCGTTTGCCAGAAGGCCATGTCAGTGGAATCGTGCAGACCGTAGCCTTTTGAGACTGGCTTCTCTCGGGTAGCATGATGCCTTTGAGAGTTCATCCGTGTGGTTGCGTCTGTCAGTTTTTCTGTTGCTGAATAGTATTCAGTGCAGTTTATTCATTCACTTTTAAAGACATTTGGGTTATTTTCATCTTTTGGTGATTATGAATATATATAACTGCTGAAAACCATCTCTTTACGGGTTTTTGTATGAGTATAAACTTCCATTTTTCCTGGGTAGATGCATAGGAATAGGATTGTAGGGTATTGTGGTAAATGTATATTTCACTTCATAAGAAGCTATTAAACTGTTTTCCAACATGGCTATACCACTTTGAAGTTGATCCATATACTCACCGTCATTGGATATTATATCTTTGTTTATTTTAACCATACTAATGGGTGTACAGTTATATATCATTGTGGTTTTAATTTTCATTCTTCTAATGATGAATGATGTTGAGCATCTTTTCATTTTAAATATTTATTTATTTTTAGAGAGCGGGGACGGGAGGGAGAGAGGGAGAAACATCAGTGTGTAGTTACCTGTCATGCACCCACTACGAGGGACCCTGCATGGACTCATAGTCCACGAAGACAGTATATCTCTTTGAATATTTAGGTCTTTTTTTATTTTTAAAATTTTTATTGAATTTATTGGGGTGACATTGGTTAAAAAAATTATATAGGTTCCAAATGTACAGTTCTGTTGTACATCATCTGTATATCGTGTTCTGTGTTCACCACTCAAAGTCAAATCTCCTTTCATCACCGTGTATCCCCTTTACCCTTTCCTACCGCGCCCCCCCCCCCCGTTTCCCTCTGGTAATCACCATACTGTTGTCTGTGTCTATGAGCATTAAGAAAAAGAAACTCGTTGATTTATTTTATTAATATTTTATAGTTTCAGCCCTGGCTAGTGTAGCTCAGTGGATTGAGTGCGGGCCTGCAAACCAGACAAGTGTGGTTTGATTCCCAGTCAGGGCACATGCCTGGGTTGCAGGCCACTTCCCAGCAGGGGACACACAAGAGGCAACCATACATTGATATTTCTCTCCCTCTCTCCTTCCCTTCCCCTCTAAAGATAAATAAAAATAAAATATTTTTTAAAAAGATAAAGAACATTAAAAAATATTTTATAGCTTCAGCATACAGGTCTTGTACATGTTGTTAAATTTATATGTAGTTCTTGTTTTTAGTGTTATTATAAATTATTCTGATTTTTAAATTTTGTATTCTGGTTGTTTGTTGGCAGCATGGAGAAAAAAATATGATTGCTTTTGTACATTAACATCACATTCTTCCCCCTTGCTAATAAACTCATTAGTTTAGAAGCTTTTTGTAGATTCCTTGGGATTTTTTTTGTCACCTGCAGAAGGAGATGTTTTTCTTTCTTCCTTTCTAATCTGTATGACTCGTTTCTTTTCCTGCCTAATTGCACTGGCTAGGACCTCTAGCATCACTGCCTTGTTCTTCCTTTTTTTTTAAAACAAAAAAAATTATTTATTTATTTTTAGAGAGAGAGGGGAAGGGAAAGGAGAAGGAAGGAGAGAAACATCAATGTGTGGTTGCCTCTAGTGTGCCCCCTATGGGGGCTCGACCTGGCCCTCATCCCAGGCTTGTGCCCTGACTGGGAATCGAGCCAGCAACCCTTTGGTTCACAGGCCAGTGTTCAATCCACTGAGCCACACTAGCCAGGGCTTCCTTATTCTTAATCTTAGGAGAAAGCATTCAATGTTTCACAATTATGATGCCAGTTCTAGGTTTTTTATAGATGCTTTTTCTTCGTGGGTAAATAGTATGTAAGATAAGAATCTATTTTTGAAGTATGTAGCTCTAATGCCTTCAGAACTTCAGAAAATAATAACTTCAAACAGAAAAGAACTGTTGCTGCTTTTCTGAGTTGTCACATGTGTGCCTTCGAATTGGGCAAAATGCACAACTGCCTGGAGAAAGGACCCAGTGACCAAGCAGTAGAGGGCACTGCAGAGTCAGTCAGCTGATTCCGTGCTATTGGTCGGCCGAGGCTACCATGAGGGGCTGGGCCACGTTCCTCCGCCACTGACACAGAATCAAGAAGGTCAGCTTTGTGGGAGACAGTTGGAGCTCATTCGTCCCACCTTTCAAGACTCAGCTGATGAGCTGTGTTCTGTCCCCCAATAAGACTGTCTGATACCTGCTAAGCCGTGTAAACCTTGCTGTCCCTGGTTGGAAAAGCCTTGCTGCTGCTTCCCTTTGTCATCAGGTATTTTAAAAGAAGGGTCTGCTCTTCCCACTTCCCCCGCTCCTGAAGTACCTATTCAGTCTGATGTCTGTCATGCACCACTTTCGTTGAAGCTGTTCTCCTGCAGGTTATCCATAACCACCGAAATCCTGTGGATTTTGCCCTTCCTTCCAATTGTGCTTTTCATGGCTTTGGCTCTGTTCACTACTCTCTTACCTCTTTCCACCTATTAAACGTACTTCTTCTAATGATAAAATGGTGCTTAATGAAAAATGAAAAATACAAACAAGCTATAATGAAAAAATCTAACCCATAACCCTATATGAATTTGTAGGGGAGGGAATCAGGATATGTCTTTTTAGACTTTTTTCCAATTCATAGTTTTTTAAGTTAAAAAAGTGGAATCGTTCTGTGTTTTGCTTTTTTTGGAAGGATTATGTGTAGTGGCTTCCGCTGTCCCTTTGGAGGCAGCGCCGTGTCCGCTCCGTCTCTGCCCGTGTGCTAGCACTGTGTGCCCCACGCTGTCAGCTCGCAGGCCGCCTGGCGCTCGCTCCATTGCGTGGCTGCACCGCTGTGCATTCAGTCAGGCTCCTAGTTTTAGGAACTTAGGCTCGTTCCAAATTTTTGTTAAAATTGCAAAAAAAAATGCATTCCTAATTATTTTCTTAGGTTAATTTCTCACCTGTTAATTGGTGAATCAGAGAACAAAAACTTAAGTTTTTACACTATTTCTTGAAATTCTTGAAAGTCCATTGACTTCTCAGACGCTGGGCCACCCTTTCAGTGTGTGCCCCATCCAAGCACTGATGGTGCTGAGCTGGTCAGCTCTTGTCCTGCCTCCCCTCCTCCACCACCACATGATGCGCCGTTGGGAACGAGCACTGTTTCTTGTGCTTTTATGTCTTAGAACCCAGCATGGTGTCTGGGACATGGTGGGTTCATGGAGATGAAAATCACTGAGCACTTCCCAAGAGCTAGGGCACAGGGAACTGAAGAAAGGTGTTAACCACCATTACTGTCTCACAAATGAGGAAACTTGGACTTCAAGAAGTAAATGTTTTGTCCAGAAGTAGACAGCTGGTTATATAACAG
This sequence comes from Carollia perspicillata, assembly GCA_004027735.1. Classification (NCBI taxonomy): domain Eukaryota; kingdom Metazoa; phylum Chordata; class Mammalia; order Chiroptera; family Phyllostomidae; genus Carollia; species Carollia perspicillata. The sequence goes on along the minus strand of PVKM010002680.1, from coordinate 45,617 downwards.
GAAATGTGCCTGTTGAATGAACGAATAACAAGGTGCCACTTCAGGAATATCGCTTCCATAAATAAAAGCAGCTCCTCAAACCTGAGCATGACAGAGTTGAAGACCTCACCATTCCATTTGACTGAAGGCCAGTGGTTTTGTGTGCATGGGTCTTCAGCATCCCCTGGTTTGGATTTCTCAGCTTCTCCTAACTTTTCCTTTCATCAGCACTGCAGAGGGTGATGAAGTAGCTCTCTCATATCCTTCCAGTACCAGCTTCTTTGCCTAACACAGAAGTTCTAATGCTTGAATAGGCAACAGAACCACCTGGAGGCTTGTTGAAACACAGATTGCTGCCTCCCCACGATTGTGTAGCTGTCCCCATCCTGGCCATGTAGTAGACTCTCCTGTTTTCTGCTAATGGGATTCCAGAAAACATAGCTGCCCTCAGTGAATTTCCTAATTCAATTATCCTTTTATTCACTGCCTTAGGACCCTTTGGCCCTGTATGGAGTGAGAAAATGCTTCTCTTATAGTTCACTATTAAGTGCATCCATGACACATGTATACAGTAATACTACGATGCCACATTTTCAAGGCTAATGAAGGGTTTGATTTCTCACCTCAGAGTAACCCAATGAAGCCCATTGGAAAAGTGGCCGAGCCCTGCTGGAAGCCTCGCAGATCAAGTGGGGCAGTAGTAACGCATGCAGTATTTCTCCTCACGTTTAGGGATCCAGTAAGAAATGCAGGTGCCCCATTGATGCCCCAAGGGCTTCAGGTTCTAGGGGACAAACAGTGGAGCCTTTCGTCCTGCAGTAGACTCTCTGAAGGAAATACTTCTCCTCAACCCAGCCGAAGGGCAGTCAGAATAAGGACCAGCCCCCCAGCTTCATGTCTTTGTAACTGGCTGAATAGAGGGTAACGTTCTAACCAAATGTTTTTATACATACAAATTCTTTTGAATGAACATTTTCTAAGAGAGAAAAACTTTTGACAAAGGCCTCTTTTGGATCCATAATACTTTTCTCTACAGGAAGTCCTTACATTTTGCCCTAAGCTGGGAAAAAAAGTATCTGAGAATTGTATGTTCCAACTCTTTACAGCCACTGGAGTGGGAGGTCTCCCTGGCCGGGAGAGGCAGGGTGGTTTCTCGGGGCTGTGGGTGAGGTCCTGCCTTCTCTGGCATTTATTTGGTGCAAGGACAAAACAGGAAGCAGTTCCTCACCACCCTCACCTATCGCAGGGTCAGCTCTGGTTTATAAAGTCTCTGCTTCCCTCTAGGTGGAGGCCGAGCTGATTGACAAGCTGGACAGCATGGTGTCAGAAGGGAAAGGTGACGAGAGCTACAGGGAGCTCTTCGGCCTGCTGTAAGCTGCTTCAGCCCCAGGCACCCCATATTGGGGGAGGGGGTGAAGTGGGCTATCGAAGGGTAGGGGTGCAACCTGTGCTGGGCAGGCCTCAGAGTGGGTGTTTCAGGAGAGACCTGGGATGTTTCTAGCAGTAGCAGTGAGCACCTTCTGCCAGTACAGAAAGCGGCATCATGACAGCAAGCTCTCTCAGAGATAGTTGACAGGTGATCACCCCGAGCTCCTGCCTTTGCTGACAGGAAAAGGACCGTTATATGTCTTCACAGCATGCACTGAATCCAGCTGGACAAGCCGCTCACGGGTTCTCAGTGAGGGCTCAGGGCTGGGAGGGGGATTAAACCTCTGCTTTGTAAGATTGTACAATGCGCTGGAAAAATATTAGCCTGGATTTTGTGACCTGAACAAGTCATATCCCCTCTCCAGGCCAGTTTCCCTGTTTGTGAAACAGGGTGGTTGTGCTGAAGGACGTCAGGGGTCTCCCAGGTCCACCATTCGTGGCCTCTGTCTCGAGTTCATGGAGGCCAAGAGACCTTACGGGATTTGTCACAGGGCTGATTCCAAAGGGAGGGATTCGGGGGAGCTGGGGTCCTCCCAGACAGATAGTGATGTTGGGTGTTGTATTTTTCTAGGAAACCAAACCTTAAGCCATTTACATCTCTAGGGTCTCCTCCCATATCACTCCTTTCCAGCTTTGAGATTTTGTTTTAGTGCTATATTGAAGACAAACCTGTAACATGTTTTTCTAGTAATAATACTGTACATTTGCTTAGAATTTTGCACGGTACAGAACGTGTTGACATTTCCTGTTTTATCCTCACAACACACCTGCGAGGCAGGCAGGGTGGATGTCGTCCTGATGAATGCAGGGGATGAAGGCAACTCTGAGAGGTGCGGGCACGCCCTCAGCTGCACACCAGTGAGAAGCAGCTGGGGCGGTGGGGGAAGGGGAGGAGGCGCAGATCTTCTGGTTTAGGAGGGAGGAATCTGTCTACCATGCCCACCTTGTTCCCTGATGAGTTGCACAATAAAGTGTGAATTTATTTGAAATTCAAGTAATTATATTTTGTGAGAATGAATCCATCTTTTAGTATTTCTCTTTTAGCTGAAGCTGTTTCTAATTGTGGATGGAAGTCAGGCAGAGAAATCTCTCCCTAAAACACTAACAGATGACTTGACTACAAAAGGAGAAGCACAAAATAATTTGTAACTACTAATTACCTGACCAAATAGTGTTTCATAAACCCCGCTAAAGTCATAGCTCAGAACTGAGAGCCACTGATGACATGGAGTAGCATTTCCCAGTTTGTGTTTCGGAGAAGATTGTGGGTATGCTGGAAAAAAGCATAAGTGGATCATGGGCTGATCAGTTTAGAAAAGATGCAGCTGAATAAAATTGAACAAGTCTCTGTAACTATAGGATTTCTCAGCCTTTAATCTGCAGAAAGATGTGAAAAATCTCCCAAAGGAGGGTGTTGTGATCAGCACTTCTCGTGCTTGTGCGCTCACAGAAGGGCTCCCTGAGTCACCCAGGCCAGCAGAGCTCTTACGACAGAGTTTGGGGAATGCTGACATGGTGGCTTTTCCCACGTGGATCAGGGGCCAAAGCCGATGGTCCTGCCTTCTCTTCTAGTGACATGAGTCACATGGGAAACCCTCGCTTTCCAAGAAGCCTCGGTTTGGTGCAGGGTAGACAGTCATTTTCGTAGTGGCATTGACAGCTGCTAGGCTATGGGTGTGCGTCCCCAGTGGTGTGACCCTAGCTGGGCCTGCCAACCCAAGTGACTTTTTATGACCTTAGGAGCTAGGGACAGTCTGGAAAGCAGTTGAGGGAAACCTGTGGGAAAGCAGATCTCAGGAGCCAGGCTCTTTGGAGAAGCCAGACGCTGCCCTGAGGCAGCAGGAGCATGGGGCTGGCGAGTGAGAAGAGGACCTGGGCGTTGAGTTCTTGGCTCCAGCACATTTTGCACGGGAGCATCCCCTGACAGTAGAAATAGCCAGTGTAGCTCCTGGGGGGCCTCACACTGGGCCCTGCAGGTGGGAATGGAGACAGGCGGGAATCTTCCCCTAGTTGCCCTTGTTTTGCTGAGGGTGGCTCTAAGCAGTGGTCGAGGTAGTCAGCCAGTTGACAAAGCCAGATCCAACCAACGCTCGGTGGACTCTTAACTCCTTCAGAACAGATCTCACAGTGTACACTGAAAGGGGCCGTGGCTTTGAAACTCCTCCCTTAGTTCAGTGACATTCTTAGGCTCTTGTACAGGAAAATGGAAGAGATGTTCATTTGTTGTTGCCCGTTCAATAATTGCCTTGTTGTTGCTTTCTGCTGCATGGAGTAGAACCCAGCTGTTTGGGCCCTACCCCAGGTAAGACTGCAATGCGGTAAGTCTGCCGTCTCCAGGTGCATCACAGGCCCCACGGGCTCTAGGATCTCTCTCGTGCCCAGAGTAGACTCACGAGTTGTGTATCATGTTTGTTTCCCTCACTCTTCCACAAATAGCCTACTGGAGAAGGTTGAGCAGGAAACATGGCGTGAGACCGGCATTTCCTTTGTGACCTCAGTCACCCGCCTCATGGAACGCCTTCTCGACTACAGGTATCTTCCCAGGCACCTACCTGATCCCCTCTCAGGTCAGAATACTCTTTCTAGTGAGGACATCCTTTAACCCTTAAAGCTGAGACCATGTGCCCTTGAAGGGGCGGGTCGTTCTGGCGTTGGGTACCATCACCAGTTATTCAGAATCTACTGATGGCCAGGGGTGGGGGCTGAGGAAGAGAGGGAAGGGAAGGGGGAGAGAGAAACTTAATTCCTGGGATGCCTCCTGATATGTGGGTACACATTCCCAGGGGACATCCCAGGACGTGCAGCCACCTGGCTTTCTGTTTAGAGGAAGGGACACAGCAGGGAGGGAGAGGAAAGCTGTCTCCAGTCTCCAGAGCAAGGCAGAGAATAACTGTAGGTCCTTAGCGTAGCCCCTCCTCAGAGCCATATGGCACACAGGCAGAAGTGTTGCCTTGTACAGACGTGTGACCCAGAAGGGCTTTCAGTTGGCTTTGCTGTTGTCTAGGGACCTCATTTTCCCATGCCTGCATTCATTGCCTAAACTCTATTTCTGTGCTTGGGTCCTGGCCGTGAACAGATTAAAGGAAGCAGACTGTGAGCGAGCTCAGAGATCTGGACGTTCTTTTCAGCTAGAGAGTTCATGTGAAATTAGTTTTCTCATGAAAACCTGCTTTCTCAGTCATTTCCTGGCTTTTGAATTAGTCTACGAGGGACTGTGAAACTGCCACTGGAGCCTCAGTTATTCTCTCAGGAGGGTTCCGCTGTGGGGGCTGAGGGTCGCTTTTTGGAACCTAGAGGAAGATGATAATGAAGGAGGGGGAATAAAAGGAGAAACCCAGCCCCAGGCGATAGTCGTCTCCTCTGTGCTGTAGGCCATGGAAATGCCAAGGGGAAGAAGGGTCAGCCCATGGATGGGGAAGTGGGAGCGAGCTTAGGCCACTACCAGTTGCCGCTGAATGGGAGGTGTCGCTGTGCCGAGACTTCTGCTCTGCAGAAGACTCAGCTGTCCAGAGCACTGGGCTGGGCGCAGAAATGGAACTCATCAGGGAAGTGCTTGCACCTTGAGCTTCCCCTCGTCCTGTAGCACAGTTACGCTTGTGTGAGCTCCAGGCCGTTGTTCCTGGGCCTTCTGAGGTCACAGGGGGCCTTTTGGGAGTCCCTTGTAGAACAGAGCACTTACTTGTTCGTGCCATAGCCCCAGCCTTTCCTGCACCTGCCGTCATCCAGGGAGGATGTGTGGGCAAACTCTTGCTCTCTTCCTAATTACAACACTTAAAGATTGGCCTTCTTCACTGTGGCCTGTTAGAAAGCACAGGAATTAATTTCTTTAGGCTCCAGGGCCTAGTTCTAGCTGTTTGATTTCTCTACCTACTTGCACAGACAACTCAAACTCATGGCCAAAACCAAGTTCGTTCTCCTCCATTTCTTATCTCAATGATGGTACCTACAACAAAAAGTTCACACTCTTTTGTATGACATCAAAGGCTCTTCATAAACTGGCCTTTGCCCACCTCTCTGGCCCTATCTCCTACCAGTCTCCAATACCCATGCCCTACACCCCAGCCTCCCAGTGTTGTTCCCTGTGAGCATAAAAGGAAGCACCATGATACCGATGACGGCTCCCATTTATGAAAAATATACCTCATACTTTGTGCTTCACATACATCGTCTCTGACATCATAAGCAGCCCTGAAGGGTGATCCTTTTAACCAATGAAGAAACACTGTTGGTGGGGAGTGCCAGTGCCAGGATTTGAACCCAGACCTACCTGACTCCAGAGCCGTGCCCTGTCTCCTCATCCATGTCGTTCCCACACACATTCTTCCCTTCAGGTTTCTCTGCTGTGTGTCCTTCTGAGAGTTGGCTTTCCAACCCGCCCCCATCAAGGGGGCTTTCCCAGCCAGCTTAGCTGGTTGTCTGCAGAGACCTCTTTCAGAGCGTGCGTCACCTTGGATGATGATCATTTGTCACCTTTCTGACTCACTCAACAGAAGAGAGCCAGCTCCTTGAGGACAGGAACCTTGTCCGTCCTTCTCTGGTCCCCTGCATGGTAGCCATGATAATCCCTGGCAGGTTATAGTACATGATTGATTGGATAAACTTATGCGAAGGTTATGCAGGAACCAAGGAAATCTCTTCTACCCCAGTGCAGTTTAGTTCAGCAAGAAGTTAATAAGAAAATAGCTGTTGAAAGCTAGTACATGTGTGTACGTATGTATATGCATGTATGTATATATGTGTGTGTGTGTATACACACACACACTGATTATACGAGTAATCAATACATCGCACTCTCGGATGACGTGAACCTATCGTATGAAACTCATGGACCTTAGGTACTTAGAGAAGTACCTCTTTAATTCCTGTGTTAATGTCTTCAATTTCTGCATGAATCCCAGGCATTTTGTGTCAGATACAAAAACACTCATTGGTAGCAACTGCATTTCCCAGGTTAGAAAGCAAAGCCCTCAAAAGGTATTCTTAGTACCCTGGAACAGACAGGAACAGAGCTAGGGTTGCCAAGCTCTTGGGGCTCTTTTGGAATCTCCCCCTGGAAGAGGCAGCTGGAGGTTGTGGAGCCTTCCTTTCCAGGTGACAGGCCCCTCCTTGTCACAGCGAGGGTTGCCCCAGCCACTGGTCTAGGCACAGCCAGCCCACTGCACACAGCTACAGCCAGACAGATGCTTCAGAAGTCTCCTTCAGGAGAGTCTTCCCTGCTCATCCAGGGGGAGGCATTGAGGGAAGCGGCTCCAGTTGGAGAACAGCCCAGTCTAGCGTTGGGTCACACTAATGCCTCAGTGACCCTGCAGTTCCGTGTTGTCCCGGAGGCACCACTTCATGTCATAGGACCGCTTCTCATCTACACTCTCCCTTCCAGGGATTGCATGAAAGGAGAGGAAACGGAGAATAAGAAGATTGGCTGCACCGTTAACCTGATGGTGAGAGGACATGGGCCCTTCCTCCTGTTGCCTAGTAGAGTCAGTTCTGTCCTGCCCTGCAATTGGCATGGCCTTCCTACAGTCCACAGCCGTAAGCCTAAGAGTTTGAGTCAGGACGTCGGCTCCATTACTGGCATCTTGGAGATCTGCCGCTCTTCATTCACACTTCCACTTGGGAATGGAATGAAATGAACGTCTCTTTGGACAGAGCTCTAGCCTGGCCTGTTGGCAAAGTTCCACCATCCCCGACATACCCTAACTCCTAGCTTGCCCTGGTGCCCCGGCTGCACTGGCACTCCTCCTCTTCCTCAGTACTCAGGGCTCCTGCAGATCTGCCAGTGGCTTCAGCGGTGTGCCTTCTGGTGGGTCCTTTCCCTTTCTGGTGTGGGCTACCTCCACAGCCTGCCCAGCACACGAGGGCTGTGGCCAGCTGCCTGGATCTCAGGTATGGCCTCCACAGGTGGCGGCCTCTCCCATCTTTACGTGTATTTCCTTCTCTCTTACAGAACTTTTACAAGTCAGAGATTAACAAAGAAGAGATGTATATTCGCTACATCCATAAGCTTTGTGACATGCATTTGCAGGCTGAGAACTACACAGGTGAGTGGGAGAGTGAAGCCATGCTTCCCGGAGAGGACAGACTCGACGGATATGCACAGCTGGCAGAGAAAGGCTCTGGACTGGGGTCTGCCAGATGTTAGCACAGTGTTGGGGCCTTGCTGCCCCTTGCCTGTCCTCTCCCTCAAATGCTTTGTGACATGTGGTGGAAAAAGCAGGCGAACTTTCACTTACGCCTTGTGCCTTGTCCTCTGCTGCCTGAGGCTGCTGTTCCATTCTCCTTGCCTCCTCTTCACCCTCTCTGAGGCCTCCTGGGGGACTTCCAAGTTCTGGTGTGCCAGGCTCAGAGCACCCTGCACTCACCGTCTCTCCTCATGCACAGTGCCTCTCTAAGTCCACCCTTGGACTTCCGGAGCTCAAACCCACCGGCAGACCTGCCTTGCAGTCTAGGCTCTTCCCTTCCAACGACACAGCAGCCCACATTGCACTCCCAAAGGAGAGTCTGGAGAGGGCTCTCTGACGGGCCCTTCTACAATATAATGAATTACTAAGGCCTCCTCTAACAGAACACATTCAAAAGCATTTCAGTGTGCCTATCACACAGAAGTCAGGAGTCCTGCCTGATTGCCTTGTGCCATAGTTTCCCCCAAATATTCACCTTCTCACTGTGGTGACCAGCCACTCCATCTTAGCCCTTGGACCACAGAACTTAAACATGTGTGCTAGATCAGGAAATTCAAGCTCTTATCCACAAACATCATTAGAATTAGATGGATTTATTGAAACACAGAATTTTTTCCCCTTACCTCTAGCTGTCAGAGTGTTTGACATAGATGCCAATTTTTCTGACAAGAGAACTTGACAAGAATTGAATGATGGCTGGGCTGACTCCGCCATGCTCTGCATCCACTTCTACTCATGCTTCCAGGAACTCCCAAAGAAGGCAGTGGGGTGATGGACTGATAAATCCCATGCCTCAGTAGCAACATGTACTAAACTGGAGGACGGGGCCACGACTGAGAGGCTGGGTCACAGGTTTGGACAGAGAAGGGGTGGAGGCTGGCTCTGGTAGCTCAGGAGTGACTGACATCTGAAAAGAATGTATTGTTTCCTAAGCTCCAGAGGCAGGCCTTGAGTGCCTCAGAGGCTTGTCCCCCTGAGACAGGGCTTCTCAGATCCTGCGAGGGGGCATGTGCATCCCTGGGCAGGAGGCCCAGTGGCCAGAGGACAGGCAGAGGGGCCAGGCGAAGAGCGGCAGAGAGCCTCTGCAAGCCAGGGGACGGGGCTAAAACTAGGAGTCGTCACAGAACAATCAGAAAAGAGGTGCTTCATAGTCCTGGAGAACAGACCTGAGTAGGGCCTCGAAGTCCATGCAGATGCTAGAAGTAATTAACTTTCCAAGAGGAGATGAGCCACTAAAAATGAGCAAATAGAATAGGAAAGTGTAGACAATGAAGTGAGGACCCCGAGCAGCAGCTGGAATTCAGTGTGACTCATTCCTTGGAATTTAGGGAGCCGTGGAGTTTAGCTGCTGTGTTGTATAACCCTCTCTAACCATTCCATCGTAGGGTAAGGTGTTGCTGGACGTCTTCCCTGGGTCTGGCATCAACTTAAGGTTCCCCCAGGAATGGAGCTTCTGGCTCCAGGTCCACCACACAGCACCATTCACACTTCCTCTCTCTGGTCCTTTTAGAACCAGTAGGGATAAGGAGACAGGGTCATTCCCAGGGCTGTGCTGGATTAGAAATTGAAGGTAAAGGCCTTGAGGCTGGCTTAGGGGGAGCAGAGAGAAGCCTTGGTCAGTGCTCACTCCTAAGAGCCAGTTCTGATAAGCCTGAAAAGGAAGTTCTAGTCAGCGGAGCAAAGAAGAACCCAGGAGCTCTCTCTGACATGCCTGTGTCTTCCAGAGCAAGGCAGCATGTGCAGGGATTCTCAGGTAGCTGGGCCATACGTCATCTGGAGCCCAGGACAAGCGACCGGGCTGTGGGAAGAAGGTGTCTACCAGGATACGTGGCTCCTTCATGCTGTTGTCAGAGGTTGTTGGCTGGCTGGGCAGCTCCTCTGTCTCACCTTTGGTATCCAGTGTCCTGACCTGGGCTGCACGTGCCTTGCCCTGGCGTGCCGCCCAGTCCCGGACCTCCACCTCTCCTGTCCCCGCAGAGGCGGCGTTCACTCTGCTCCTCTACTGCGAGCTGCTGCGGTGGGAGGAGCGGCCTCTGCGGGAATTCCTCCACTACCCGCCTCAGACGGAGTGGCAGCGGAGAGAGGGTCTGTGCCGCAAGATCATCCACTACTTCAACAAAGGCAAGGTAGGGTCGTTAGGCAAGCCTTCCAGCCCCCCGCTGCTGCTGCTGCGACAGTGCTGTGTGGGGTGGTGAGTGGGTGGGTGCCCAGGTGTGTGCATTAGATTTGGAGGCAGCATGATTTTCTCTGGGGGCGGGGGTGCGGGCGGGGGAGAAAGGGCTGATTCTGTAACTTGGAAGCCAGTTCCAGATTGGGGGTGTAAGAGACAACTCCACATACCAGCTTTGCACATCTATAAATGCTGGTGCTCCCACGGCAGGGCTCCTGAGCCCACTTCTGTTTACTAGATGTGGCTTCCCAATCTGCCGTGGAAAACGAGCTGTGAAAATGAATGGATTTGAACCCCAGCCTAAGGAGCCCTGCGCTGCCTCTCACTGCTGCCTGCTCTTGTCTTGCATGTCTGTTCCTTACGGCACAGCCTAGGCTTCTCTCTCTCGTTGGGTTGCCCTCCGCCAGGCCTGGTGCTGTGAGGCTGGCAGGCATGCTCAGCATTGGTCCAGGCCGCCTTGGGGATTCCCAGCCGTCACGCTCCCGCCTCTGGCAGAGCACCTGGTGGGCCCTCTGCGCCGCACCCCCCTGCCCACCACCTTTGCTTGTGGCTCATGTACTGGAAAGGCTGGCGTGTAACTTACCAAAGTTGTTCTTTCATACTTAGCTTTGAGCTTGTTTTGAAGGCTGAAATAGGATCATTCAGGGAACTATGGTAGCTGGGCCCCTAACCTAAATGGAGATTGGTTTTTCAAATGAGTCTTTCATGATAGAAAAGGAAAGATTTAAACCAAGGTTGTCCAACCTTTTGGCGTCTCTGGTCCACACTGGAAGAATTGTCTTGGGCCACACATTAAACACATTGTGACACGTAATCACACACACACACAAAACCTCATAATGTTTTAAGTAAGTTACAGTTTTGGGACCACATTCAAAGCCATCCTGGGCTGCATGTGGCCCATGGGCCACAGGTTGGACACCCCTGATTAAACCTTAATGAATTTTGCCCATATATCAGTTTTTATGTAACATAGGAGACTTCTGTATTTGTCAGAAACACTCACCCCTGCATGGGACACACTGGTGAGCAACAACCTTTCCGAAACCTCAGGAGCTCTCATGTAACCCAGCCCAGAAGGGTGGTCATGCTCAGTTCTCAGTTACAACACCTGCCCGATGCACCGTCTGGGCCCAAAGCCGCCTCCCGGCTGGCTCAGGGCTGGACATAGGGCTCCACGCCAGCATACTCTTAGGCCTGTGTTCCTGGCACATAGCCCACCTAATGCTGCCACTTACCCGCTGGCCAGGCAAGCCCTCCCAACTTGGAGGAAACGGTGCGAGCACGGTGTGCGTGGGCACGAGTGCTTTCAGCACATTAGCTCTCTCTTCCTCCCCTGGGCAGGGAGTGGGCAGTGCGGAGCTATCCTAATCCCACTGGGCATAAAGGGTCCCCACCCCACCCCACACTAAGCAGTGTTTAGAAAAGCAGATTTAAAGCTTAGTATGGACAAGGGGATGAAATGCCGAAACTGCCTGAGGGCTGGCTGAGCAGGAAGGGCGGAAGGACTGGAGGCTTCACAGGCCCCCTTCCCAGGAATTTCCACTGCTCACCTTCCTGCCGGTGCTGTGAATTGCTGGGGGGCAGGTTCTCTGCTAAGTACAGATCCCACAGGGGGAGCCCTTGCATGAGCTCATCTTTAAAAGGGTGTTTATCAGATTCATTCTTTTGGGCTCATACAGATGGTCCAACTTCTCTGTTTCTGTGCCTCAGGACATGATGGAACCAGTGGTTAGGGCTAACCAGTTTTTGGAATGTTTTCAGGGTTCTTTGGGTTTTTTAAAATAGTTCCAGAAAAGCAAAACCTGGCTGTTACAGGAAAACTAACAATATCCTGGAGCCCCAGGGTTTGCCTTCTTTTCCAGTTTGGCTACAATGATCCCAAGTCAGTGAAACTTTTTTGCTGTCCTGGGGACGGGCCGGGGGTGGGGGTGGGGGTAACCAGGATGTGGAGAAGCACACATTGCCAGAGCTGGTAGAAGTGATGGGATTTCAGACACTGGCAGGGAGTTTTAGAGTTGCTTTGCCTCCTGTCAGGAGGAAGGAAACTACGAGGAAAGACTGTATGTTGATGCAGCATGGTCCCCACCTGCATTTAGAGGCAGCTCTCGGAGCTCCCAGACCCACTGGTTTTCCAGCACAAGCTCTCAGGGCTGGCAGGTCATCTTAAATATCTTGGACCCGGCTTACTCTAAAGATAATTGGGGGTGAGGGAGGGCTTAGAGCAGCAGGGTTTCAAATTAGGGCAGAGATGCCAGCAAGGCAGATACCGATCCCACAGTCCCACAGTCCCACGAGGGGAGAAGACCTGCTTTACTGGGGGCTGCCATCAGCAGGCAGAGCTCCTTTGGCCCCAGGTGGGGCCCTTGTCCCCTAAATGAGCAGTTCCCCACTGGGCACTCTTGGTAGGCGGCTGGAACTCCGCACACAGCTCAGCGGCGTGGCCCCGGCAGGCCCCGTCGTGGGCCATTGGCTGAGACCTGCCCCAGAAGCACTAGGAGCCAGGGAGGGCCCAGTGTGCCCCTGGAAGCTGAGGGCGTGGGAGTGGGAGCTTTTTAGCTCCCCAAGGCCGTCATTGTATTGGAGTGCGGAGTCAGGGTCTGTTGAAAATTCTCTTGTTTCATCTTTGTAATTGGCCCTGCAGTTTCAATCCATATGGCATTTATCACTTCAAAGGATAGAAATAATATGCTCTTTCTGGGAAACAGACCCAAATGAAATACTGTTGTCCTTCTCCCTGATGCTGTTTCAAACAGTATTTTTTTTTTAAAAATAGTCTTTATTGTTTAAACATTCATACTGAAATATTTATGGGTGAAATTATAGGAGATTTGCTTCAGAAACTATAGGGAGGAGTCAAGTCAGTCGGTGGGTGGGGCATGAACGATAGGAGACTGGCCACGAGCTGTCCGTTGTTGAAGCCGAGTGGTGAGTACCCAGGGGTTCATCCTTCTATTCCGTTTCTCCATGTTTACAATTTCCTATGACATAAAAACTTTGGTTACTATTCAGATGTTGAGGAGAAGCCAGCCGAAATATCAAGGAAACCAGTGGTTCCCAGTCTAACCGACAGAGACACCATCACATTAAAAAGAAGAAATGAGCAATATTGTCCCCTACCGAAGGCCACAGCAGCCCTCCTCAGGCACCTGTTCCATGGGCCTGTCACCATGACAGGAGCCACACTACAGAAGCAGCCTGGGAGCTGTCCAGGCAAGGGTTATCTGAAGCCTGCATTAAGATTTAAAGCCTACTTTTAGTCTGCTGTGAAGGAAGTTGTCAGGTTTCTGAGCTTAACTAATCTTAATTTAAAAGTCATTATTTCCTTTATTAACTCATCAAATAAATATTGAGGACCTGCTCACCCTACTACTGTTCTAGGCTCTGAGGATAAAGTAAGCAGAGTCCCTGCCCTCCTGCAGTCTGGCATCTAACTGAGACTGATACAGCAAAGATGTAAACACTGTCTTCCGATAAGATAACTTCGGAGTGATGAGGAGACGTGAAGGGCCTGTCCTCGACAAGGCGGGCAGGGAAAGGCCCTCTGCTGGGGGAGGGCTTTACGCAGGAACCTGAAGGCTGTGCCCTGAGCTAGAGGCCAGAGTGCTTTGTGTTGTGCTCTGCAAACTGGCTTTGAGCTTATGTTCTTCGTGATGTGTGAGTTGCGGGAAGCCTTTGGTTGTGCCCTCAGATGTGTTTGATGTGGGCTTGGGCCCGTCCGAGCATGCCTAAGGTGCTGAAGCCTTATTCCTGTTTCTGATGCAGAGCTGGGAGTTTGGAATCCCACTGTGCAGAGAGCTGGCGTGTCAGTATGAGAGCCTCTATGATTATCAGAGCCTCAGCTGGATTCGGGTGAGCTTTGCCTCTTCCCCCGCCCCAACCCTCACTGGAGGTGTCACGGCTCTCCAGGCTTCCGTTTCTGAGTGGGCATTCACAGCAGGCCCGGCCCTTTGGTTTGGTGCTATGGACACTACGGAGGAGCAGAGGCCAAGGTTTTTACCTTCAAGAGCCTTGTAGTTTGGCTGGGGAACCAAAATACTTGACACACGATGGTCTGATCAGCCTCCAAGGGCCACTGGTGCACGGGGACGAGAGAAGCGGTGCATGCTGGGTAGGGTGGGGGATCCAAGGGACTGGTGGCAGCTCGACTTCGTGAAGAAGCTGTTCCTGAAATGATTTTGTACTGAGTTGCTTCTCCTGAAAACTTTGTAAGCTCTTTCCCTACTGTGCTTGTGGTCACATTCAAGCACCTCATTCTTACTCCCTTCTTTGAAGCAAAACATTTAGAAATTAGTGAAATGCCCCATGGACTTCGAAGGCATCCACCAAATTTTTACTGGTTGCTGGTGCTGGGTTCTGAATTAAAATAGCTGCTGAGTTCACTGGCAAAGAGAGGTCAGCAGTCTCAGCTCGCCCTCCTGCACCCTTGGCAGTATGGCTGGCTCTGCTGTGTTCCCCAGTCCCAGTTGGGATTTGGTGTATATAACAGACATGGTTCTCGAGCAGTAGCTTCTTGACTGGCCTTTAAAGCCCTCTGCTTCCTGGCAGGCTGCGTTGATTGAATACATTAGATGTCTTTCCAGTCAGAGTCCATTGAATTTTTCTGAATGTAAAATGAGGTCAGCCAAGACTAAAAAACTTACCAACCTTGGAAATGCCAGACATCATGGATAGTACAGTCCAACTTTTAAAGTTTAAAATCTCCTAAATTGGAACTAGTACCAGTGATGCTGGCAAAGGAGCCTTCCTCACTCTATTAGCCTCTTTCATCACACGATAGATGAATAAAAGCAACACAGTTGGACTGATGGAAAATGGTGCTGAAAATTGCTGTTAGCCCCCTATAAGCAACATTAGCCTGGGGTCAGTTGGTGTAGTACCAGTCAAAACCAGACATACCCAGGGCGGCGGGGTGGGGGTGTTAAATACACATGTTAAACATTTGCCTCTCAAAGTGCAGGAGGCCTGGCTGTCCCTGGAGCCAGGCCCACCCACTGGGAAAGACACACAGGGCAGCCCCTTAGGGCTGCTGGGGCAGGCCTCTCCCCACCCTACCATCAGGTACTGATGAGAGAGGATGGGGCCTCCTCTTCCACCCTGCCGCTCCCTGGGGAGAGGCTGGTCGTGGCTAGGTACTCACCCGTCATGTAGACTGAGTTGCTGTGTTCTCTTTGCAAAAGATAGTGTCTCCTTGGGCCCGGGCGGACTTGCTTTGGACTACTAGCAGTCAAGCCAACCTGAAGGCAACTGCCTTTCTCCTTCACAGAAAATGGAAGCCAGCTACTATGACAACATCATGGAACAGCAGCGCTTGGAGCCTGAGTTCTTTCGGGTCGGCTTCTATGGCAGGAAGTTTCCTTTCTTCCTTCGGGTGAGTCCAGTCCGGTCGTCCCAGCAACTTAGGTCGTGTTTTACACGTCATTCATCTATAACCTGTCCTTCCCTCGCCCGCTTTTTTCTTATTCTACCAAATAATTCCTCCGGGAGGACTGACCAGCCAACAAAAGGCATTGGGCTTCACGTGTCTGGCCTGGCTGCCCACTTCAGGCCCCGTCTTCCTCTGCTGTGCTATTTCACAGCTACCTGAAACGTGAGGGTGCTTTTCTTACCAAATCGGTCAAGTTCTTGCAGGAAATGACCAGGGTCTGAGAATGTCACATAATATGTTTAAAACCTTCCAGCTTCTGTTCCACTGCCTAGAATCTTCCATTGAACTATCTCAGCCAGACAGGACACCAGTCTAACCCTGACCTCAGCAATAGGCTGGCCTTTTAGGGTTCGTCACTGAAGATGCTGGTTCTTCACTGTAGGCTTTGCAGCCAGGATCAAGAACTGCTGATTCGAGTCAACCCGGAGGACGGTCCCCTTCGATCCTGGGGCTGTGGAGGGGCTTTGGCTGTGCAAAGCCTTTTCTAGGCAGCCATTTCTCTGCTTGTGATGAAGACAGACATTTCTCTCCACCATTGCCTGGAAGGCGGGCTGGGATATGAACAGTGGAGGGAATGACTGAGCACGGAAGTCCTGATGCCAGTTGAACAGTTGTGATTTTCTTACGTACTCAGCACAATCCAGAGGCTCTGGGGGAGTCAGCCTGGCCCGCGGGCTATAGCCCATGGGGGTTTGTCATTCTCAGGTGACCTCAGTGCACCTGTGCTGATAAAAGGGCCCTAGGGGTACAGTTGAGACCTGAGACGAGCTCCGAGTGTCCCCAGTTCCAGTATCTTACTAGAGTTCAGTGTCCACAAGTCTCAACAAGCAGATGGGAAAGTTCATAGAATCCCTTTGATAGATTTGGCATCCTGTCTTACTGGAGAAAGCACTTTAGTCAGTGAGCCAGTAATAAGCTTGGTACCACATCAAAGTTCAACTGGGCTTAATGTTCCTTTAAAAAAGTCAGTCTGCCAGCAACAGTGCTCAGACTAACCACGTTTCAGAGGTAAGGCAGGTCAGCTTGCACATTTCCTGGGCAGCAGTCACCCTGGGCAAAAAGGAGAAGCGCTTTCTGTCGGAACTGGTGTACTGATGGGCCGGCCAGCACGTGCTGTGTGATTGGCTCCCCGGGCAGGCCCTGACCCCGTTTCACAGCAGCGGCCGGAGCAGCAGAATGCGAGTGAGCAGAGGGCCTCCTCGGGAGTGCGGGGCCTCCTCCATGTTCCGGGGGCCGCCGGCCCAGCATTTCAGAAACAGCCCCGTCGGCACAGGCCATTCTACAGCGATGGAGGTGGGGGTCAGAAGAAGAGGGAGAAGGAATTCTACAGGCATGAGAAACCAAAGCAGCTCCAGAAAGTTCTTTGACAGACTAATGATCTGGCCCTGTATCCTATTACTTCCTCATTTCATCTTTGCAAATTATGCTTTATTTTAATTTTAGTCTCCTTATTTAGTCTCATAATTTATATATCATAAACCAGATTTTACTCTCAACACACAATTATTTTGCATATATGATTCAAAATCAGCACCTGGTGTCCCCCATTTCTGTACCTGCCAAACAGGAGGTCTCCGTCATTGTTGGACCTGGCTCCCACCCCTCATGCTCACGTGACAGGATACATCAGTGACTCGGGGCTCACAGAGGGTTCTGACAAGTGGGACCTGGCATAGAGACTGCACCTGAGCCGTCAGATAATGCTCACAGTGACAGTCTGCATGTTCACATGGGGTTTCAAGGGCGCTAGTGTTGGAGGAAGAAGAACAAAGGGTGTTCAGAAATGCCACCTGTGTCCACATGAAAGAGCAGTCCCTAGGAGCGCGTTCCATGCGTACACATCGGCCTGGCCCAGCCACGTGCTGCCTGCCCTTCTCAGCTCTCCCCAGAGGCAGCTGTTCGCCTTGTAGATGGCAGGGGCAGAGCGCGGAGCGGTGGCCGCCGGATCTGTCTTGTGTGGGGTGCTGGGGCTTTTGCCTGAGCACACTTGGAACGCACAGTGCGCTTCAAGGTCAATGATACGTGCCTTCCTCCTGCTGAATCTTCTCTGAACACACAGGCCGTGGATTACTGTGGTCTGTCAGCTTGGTCTCTCCGGACCATCTGCTTGCCTTGCTCCACAAATGTGACTATTTAACAGTCTGCACAGAGACAGGAAAACGCCCAGCCCTCCCTTCTCAGGGGAATACGTTTCTCTTTATTTGACCCATGAACAGAGATTGGTGGAGACTACATTTGTGAGTGGATGTGAAAAGGTCAGTTCTTCCTAATTACCTTTTTTTGTCAGTTTTGCTTTCAGGCAGTGGACTTTGAAATGTCTGTCCTTTGACTGCTGGTCTGGTCCACGGGAGAGGCCAGCCTGCTTCTTCCGACCTTCACTTCTGTTCTGGTGTCGCCCTTTCACTCCGGTCCGTCCAGACATGTGGCCCAGCCTTAGCTGAGTTTTCCTATGGGAGGACAAGTGGAAGTGGGGTACAAACCCTATTCCAAAAAGGCTGAGGTCCTCCAGGGCCTGCCCTTTGATCCTCCGTGTATTAAGAAGCGTGCGCTGGCCGTGCAGAAACTCTTTCTGTCTCTTCCTCGGAAGACGTGCTAGGAGGGGCTGCCAGTGCCTGACACCACGCTGTCGTAGTGGGTCTGGTGAAACAGCTGGCGGGCAGAGAGATGTCACCTGAGGGCTTCAGAAGAACCCGGCCACTCCCTCTTGACCAGCTTTGAGGTAGACAGAGCAGCAGGGTTGAGGGTGCCTTGTCATGCCTTCAGTCCACAAAGGGGAAGAGATGAAGCCTGACCCAAACCAGATGTGGTGTAACACAACACAGGCTCTAAGAAATATGTATTTAGAATAATATTAATTTATTCTGCTGAGGTATTTGCAAAGGAATTGCTGTCATGAACAATTCCTAAATACTACTGATGACTGGGCAACGTTTAGATGGTTTCTTCCAGCTGACAGAGCAACCCTTGAAAAGCACACACTTGTAGGCCTGTCCAGTCACCCCTACCCACCAATTCTGCGCCCACACTGTTTTTTCCAGCTGCACCTTTTCCTGTCTTGGCTGCTGTTGCCCTGGTCGCTACTGTGCCCCCATAATTGCCCTCCCCACTCCTCTCTACCAGGCTGGCCGAGCTGGACGTTTCAGGACTCTCCAGCATGACTTTTTCCAGAATTCACCCCCCGACCTTGTGCCCCTTCCCGGGTGCCCTCCATCCTTCAGGCCTCCTGCCACTGGTGCCCCCTCCCCACTGCTACATCCCAATGCAGTTTTCCTCTTCCCCTGCCCCTTCTTGACCACCATCTCCCTGAGGACAGGGACCGAGTGCTGTGCCCCCTGCCTGCCATACGCTCCTAGGACTTGTTTGTGGGACGAGTGAATGCTGACCCCCAGTGGTGGTGGGGCTGCAGCCAGGGGACAGAGTGTGCTCTCCTGTTTGTGACAGAACAAGGAATACGTGTGCCGTGGCCACGACTACGAGAGGCTGGAGGCGTTCCAGCAGAGGATGCTCAGCGAGTTCCCGCAGGCCGTCGCCATGCAGCACCCCAACCACCCCGATGACGCCGTCCTGCAGTGCGATGCCCAGTGTATCTTTTCATATGCATGGGGGAAGGAGAGCGGGCGCCCTGCTGGGGGCGCCCACCCAGTCAGCTGCCTCTCTGCCGGCTCATTGGCCATACCGGCTAGGTTACCCATAAGTCCTGAGCCAGAGCATGTCCTCCTCACTAAGTTCTCACTCAACAGGGCACTCGTGACACAGAGGAGGCCCTAGCAGGCCCTTAGCTGCGGTGGGGCCTAGTCATCAGGGCCTCAGAGGGACCTTTATCCCTCAGGCCGACTGCTGCCTCTCCCCACCTGCCCTGCGAGGGGCCTTCCTAGGTGATCAGGAGCAATCACTGTACAGGGTGTGGTAGGGTGGCGGCGCTGCCAGGGTTACCACTAGCTCTTGCCCTGCTGTGCTCCCATGTGTGTCTGTCACTGCTCCTGGTGTTTGTCAGGGGCAGAGGGAGTGGGGAGGAGATGGGGAGTGCCCGTGGCTTGGTGGCACATGGACGTCTGAATGGAAACACTGGCCCCTCGTCCCACTCACAGCTTTTTTGGAGACTTCATGACAGTTGCCATCACTGTGACGGGAGGAGGCAGGTGGGCTCCCTTGTGCTATCTCTCCGCAAAGACCCCCAAAGAGTATTTTATTCAAGGATGTTTTACAGTAGCAGTTTACCTACAGTGGGCAGGCCCCAACAACTTTCTCTCTGCTGTGGGGTGGGCACTACCTGTATTCCCCTGGCCCGTCCCCCTTCTGAAGTAAAGGGGCACCGGAGAGCCCTGGCGGCTGGCCGTTCAGCCTGGCTGAGCACTCTGGAGACGCGCCATAGGCTCAGGGGAGGCTGCAGGTCGGGAGGCTTGGTCTGACTGTGCTCGGGCCTGATCCACCCCTCGAGTGCTGCTGCCCCTGCCGGGAGGGCTGGCGGCTGTGGTGCTCCTCTCTCCTTTAGGGGACGACAGGGTCAGCCATTCAAGCCTGTCTCACTGGCGAGTCTGGATTCCCCCTTCACTTCCTGTCCAGACCTGCAGATCTATGCAGTGACACCCATTCCAGATTATGTGGATGTCCTGCAGATGGACAGGGTCCCGGATCGCGTCAAGAGCTTCTACCGTGTCAATAATGTGAGGAAGTTCCGGTACGACAGGCCTTTTCACAAAGGCCCCAAGGACAAGGAGAATGAATTCAAGGTGAACAAGTCTGGGAAAGCTGGGCAGTGTCACAGCAAACAGGGCGAGCCCCACTGTCTTGAGAACTCACTGCTGTGTCATCCCTGGAGCAGATGGAGTGTGGCGAGAATTGCTTAATGGCTTATGCATACCTGTGCCCTCCCTGCAGAGCCTGTGGATCGAGCGCACCACGCTGACGCTGACGCACAGCTTGCCCGGCATCTCTCGGTGGTTCGAAGTGGAGAGGAGGGAACTGGTGAGCCCTGCTGCAGGTGGGGCTGGTCTTCACAGCTGCTCCCTCCGCCCGGGGCTTTAGGAACCTGATGAGGATCCCGGCTCCTGGGGTCCCTGGCGTTAGGGACGAGATGAGACAAATTCACATGGACTCCCGAGCCCTGTGGAGGAAAAGGGAGGCGCAGCCACTCTCTCAAGGGGAGAGAGCCTCGACCCCTGCCTTGACAGGCTTTTATTGGGTTCAATTTGATGTATACGTAAAGCTCATCACTCATTGTCAGGCAGAAATGATTAAACAATAGACAACATTCGGAGAACTCTGAGGGCTTATTGTGAGTCAGGGTCAGATAGCTAAAGGGCCATAAAACTTTGGGGAGCAAACTCACTTTCTGCTTGGACCCTTATCATTTAAGTTGAGGGTATTAGCTAAGTAGGTTTCATGGGATTTTATGCATTCTTTCTTAGGCCTGATTGCCCCAGGGAACCCGTCCTTTCCAGCACAGGGTCACTCCTACCTCCAGCATTGTTCCGGGCATAAGTCAGGCGAGGGAAGTAAGGCAGCCAAGAGATTAGGAGACTTCTTACAGACAGAATGAGGACTCAGGCTATGTCAAAGCTGAGGGGCGAGGGTCCATCATCCCCTTTTTCTATAGCCCCCCAAGTCCTCCCTGAGGGCCCCTTCATGACTGTGTCTATCTTAGGTCGTCCCTCTTTTGCGGAATGTTACCAGTCATTGGCTAACCAGTCATCCCCCCCGGGGTGAAGCAGGGTGAAGAAAAAGGGGGAAGAGGGGGTGCCCCTACAAGGAAGATAAGCTTTGTCTCCTAAGTGGCTTTTGGTTCCAAAGTCCTTTACTCAGCCTTAGCCATGGGGGATTACAGCTTCTGAAACCAGGCAGGGCAGTTCCCAACAGGCCCTTTCTCTAAGAACTGAAGAAAGCGAGCAAGCTTTGGCCCACCTGCCTGGCCCAGGCTTCCGCGGGCCAGTCCTGTACTGGGGGGCTTTGCGTTGCCACCTCTCATTTAGTCCTCACAGCGCCCTGAGGCAGCAGGTACTTTCGGTCTCCCAGTTCAGGAATGAGGACACTGTTCTCCGAGGGTCAGGAAGCCAGAGCTCTCTGATCTCAAAACTGGTGTTTGCTTCCCTTCTCAGTACCTACAAATCAGCAGAGAAAATTAGAAAGGGCCCGGGAAGTCAAGTCCACAGAAGCGGGCAGGGAGGCAGCATCACAGGACTGTGATGATGGAGGAATTGTCCTTGTGCCTGCGTTGACGCCATGTGGTGTGTGCCCCAGGTGGAGGTGAGCCCCCTGGAGAATGCCATCCAAGTTGTGGAGAACAAAAACCAGGAGCTGCGGGCCCTGATTGGCCAGTACCAGCACAAGCAGGTGCACGGCAACATCAACTTGCTCAGCATGTGCCTGAACGGGGTCATCGATGCGGCGGTCAACGGAGGCATCGCGCGCTACCAAGAGGTGAGTGGGGCCCCCACGGCAGCCAGCCTTCCGGGGCAGCCTTCCCAGCTCACCCTCTCCCAGCCGTGCCTCCCCTGACTGAGATGGTCCTGGGCTGAGGCTTGAAGTTCCCGTCTGCCTATTTCTGTAGTACATCTCTGGGTAGTTTCTTCCTTTTTATTCTCCGAACTCTGCCACGTAGGTTATCTTTCTGATTATGGAAACATGTTAAGTGGCCCCCAAGAGGAGCCCTGGAGCCCAGCGCTTCCCAAAGAATTGAGTTGGGGGCAGGCTAAGACACTGACCCCCACGCCCTGGCCACCAGGCCATCGAGCTCTGAAGGACTTGGCCACCATCAGCCCTTCTTAGACACAGAAAACACACCTGTGGTTGCAGGAAGTTCAAGCACGCCACTGGAGGTGCATTGGCGTGTACACCTGTGAGGAGGCAGCCCAGCTGCCTTTCAGGTGGCACCTTTAGACTCAAACTTCCTGTGCCCCATCTAAGTAGTAGTCTTGGGAAGAGAGTTTTCCTGATTTGGCCTTTTCTTTCACAGGCCTTCTTTGATAAAGATTATATTACCAAGCACCCAGGAGATGCTGAGAAGATCACCCAGCTCAAGGAGCTCATGCAAGAGCAGGTGTGTCTAGCAGGGCTTAGAGGCCAGCGGCCAGGAGGGAAAGGCTGTGCTCCACAGAATGGCTGCAGTTCTCAAGGACGGCTCTGTGGCTAACAGAGTGGCCTGGTCTGTCACCTAATAGGTCCACGTCCTTGGAGTTGGGCTGGCAGTTCATGAGAAGTTCGTGCACCCAGAAATGCGCCCTCTCCATAAGAAGCTGATTGATCAGTTCCAGATGATGCGGGCCAGTCTCTACCATGTAAGCTCATCCCTGCCCTGTCCCTGCTGTAGTAGAACCAGGGGTCACTCCTCCAGACCTGTGCCACAAGCCACAAGAGAGTGGGCGGGAGAGGGGATGTGAAGGGAAAGCTGTATTCGCTCCAGAGGTGGGTACTCTGTTTAGGGGAAGGATGCCCAGGATCCCCTCATTCACTCCCTCCCTAAGGAGGAGTCAGATTCAAGGGCAAAGAACATTTTTTCAAGGTACTGTGCCGGTGAAGAGAGGTTTCATATGAGGAAGAAAAGAGCTAAAGTATATGGCCCACATGTAGAGATCTCTTTGGAGATATTTTTCGTCCCAAGAACCTAAAGAGGTAAGGCATAGCCTAAGCCAGCCCACTCTCCCCATGTCTCTCCTCCCCTCCTCCCCATCTTTATCCCTTCTCTCTCCCCCTCCCTCTCCCCAACCCCTCGCTTTACCTTTTCCCTCCAGCGTCCTTCCTTCCTTCTCTCCTTCCTCCTCCAATGTGTCTGGTCACCCAGGTGGACACCTGAGAAAGCCTAGGTGGAGTGCGCTTTCATAGTGGCTGCTCTTAGAGGGGTCAGGCAGGCCTGTGGCTGGCTCAGGACGCAGGAAATCTCCCTGACTCTGGCCTGGCTCTTAGGCCTCCGTAGCAGGGCTTGGCCTCAGTACTCACGCAAACGAGCAGAAGTAAGCCCTCTATTTCAGGACTGTTTTCCCTTCAGGAGTCCCACAGGGAATGTTGGCTGGCTGAAAAGACGGTTCACATGGTCTGGAATCCCTGTTCACATACTCTCACCTCATTTTCAACCATGGGGATATCTCTACGTGTTTTCTTTAAGATTTTATTTATTTACTTTTAGAGAGAGAGGACATGAGGGAGAAAGAGAGGGAGAGAAACATCGATTGGTTGCCTCTCACACACTCCCACCTTGGGACCCGGCCACAACCCAGGCATGTGCCCTGACTGGTAATAAAACTGGTGACCTTCTGGTTCTCAGGCAAACTGATGACCTTTCGGTTCTCAGGCAGGCCATTGCTCAAATCCACTGAACTGCAACAGCCAGGGCAACTCTTATGTGTTTTCTAGAGAAGCAAGCCATCCTGCTTAGCAAGCTGACGGAGTGCCAGATCTCAGGGGGTGTGAGCCCAAAAACCTGCTGCTCTCTTCTCGTTACCTATGACCCCTAGGTAGAAGTGGCAGGGAGGCAAGGCTTGTAAATCCGGTCAGTATTGGACAAGGCCATCGTGGACAGTAAGTTCCCCCTTCCAGGCATCACCACTGGCCGCAGAGGTCCTGGGAAGGGCTGGACCACTCAGCTCAGTGGGCCTGACCTGGTAGGGTTGACTTGCCTTGTTTTTAGAGGCTGGAGATTCTGGTCCTCTCAGTCCTTCCAGGTCCTCAGCACAGGCCTCAGCCTGTCCCTGCACGCGTGTGGACAGTATAGAATATAAAAAAGAAGAAGCTTGTCTGTAGTTTGAGAAGTCAGCACATTTTCCAAAGGAAAGCCTATAGAACCTGAAATGCCTTTTTATAATGATTCTCTGTTGTATTTCAAGGTGAAACATGCAGGGAAAAAGTCTTTTATGTTTCCCCTTAGAATTTGGATGGCCATTTGGTAAAGAACTTGGGTAGTATCATTGAATCTGATGGGTATTCCATTACCTGTCATTCCACTGGCTTGGCTGGTCTTTGCTGTATGCATACTTCTTTGTCACAGCCAGTAACTCAAGCAAGCTAGAGCCTGGCCACAGGGTGGGGGAGGTTCTCTGCCCTGCGGGTGCTCAGGTCACTGCAGCAAAAAGCACAAAATGTTCACTCACAGTTGGGCTAGAGAACACAAGGGACTGCTCTCACCAGCTGCAAAAGTACATGTCAGCCTCCTGCATGCTCTGGACCAAGGGTTCAGAAGGCTGCTGCTGCTTTAGGCCACGCTTAGGAGTGTCCCTCGGGGACCCAGGGAGGGAGATGGGGAAGTACTTGAGAAAACCTGGGCAGGCGCACTTTTTGTTTCCTCAGAGTCACAAATAGGGACGCAAACCAGTGTGCGGTCACGCAAGAGGGTTTGGGAAAAAAAGTTTCTGCTAAGATGTCTCCATACTGAATAAGAATTGAATTATGCTAAAATAGAACTGTGCTGTTTTTCAGTTACTTATATCAGGATTTTGTGTCCTATCTCTCCATAAACTGTGTCACAGACATCTTAACCCACGTCACTAAGAGCTGGCCCATTTAGCAGTCCAGTAAAACTCACCCCTAGTCCTTACGCACTAGGGTCCCACTGACTGACAGCTGATAGTCAGCTCTCCCTCTCCTGCTGCCCAGCTCTGCTCTGCTCAATTTCGTAGTGAGGAGGCCTGCTCATCCCCTCCCGTGCACCTGGGCCACCTGCAGCCTGTTCTGACCCGCTCTGTCCGTGGGGACTCCAGGGCTCCCCTGTGGTTAGAAGGGTGTTTCAGTCATGAAGGTCATTGCCCAGCAGAATTCAGCAGTTCTGGTTCCGTTCACAATATATGGTTCTTTTTTTTTTTATTTTACATTTTTACCACCAGCCTGCTCTCTTCTCAGCCCTTAGTATCTTATTTTTCGTTTACTCTCTGATGAAGGGTATTCATTTCTCAACAGGAGTTTCCAGGTTTGGACAAGCTGAGTCCTGCATGTTCAGGCACCAGCACCCCCCGGGGCAACATCCTGGCACCCCACAGCCCCAGGAGTCCTGAGAGCGTCAAGATGCCCCACCGGCACAGGTACGGCCTGAGGGCTCAGGGGTGTGCCCTCCACAGAGGTAAGTCTGAATGTCAAAGGTCAGAGCAAGGAAGTCCAAAACAGTGCCTGTGTACTCACTCACATACCGTCTTATCCATGTACACAAGGACTACGCTGTGCATCCAGTCATCCTGGGTGACAGAGGAGAATACATGGTATTGTGGGAACCCAGAGGAGGGACATTTGGGGTAAGTCTTGAAGTTTAAGTAGAAGTTTGAAGGCAGAAAAGAGTTGGCGTAGGAGGTGATGGAACGGGTCCAGGCAGAGTGACCAACACATGCAGACACCCGAGGGTGTTGGCTGGCCAGCCAAGTGGCTGCACTATAGGATCCCAGGGCACAGAAGGGGCCAGGCACAGCTCCAAGTGGGCCTTGTTCATTCAGGCCTTCGGACTCGATCCCAAGGAGAATAAAGATCACCAGTGGGTTTTTAGGAAGAGAACAACATGGCGAAAGGGACATGGAGATGTAGCTGCTCTCAACTCAGGAGCCCTGATCTGCCTGGGCTCATCCGAGGCTACGCAGAGCCTCCAGGGCAGGAAGGCCAGGCCAGAGAATGAGCCCCTCCCTTAGGTTTATTTCCAGGGGGAGCAGCAATTCTGCACAGAGTAGGCACTCAGCCAGTGAGTGAATGAATGAGGGGCTGCCTCGTATTGGTAGAGGAGAGCCTGTGACCACAGATGAGAAAGGAAGCCCAGAGATAGTTTACAGCCAGCTATGTTGATAACTTCCTAACAGGAATGCACCCTGACAAAAGAGCAGAGCCCAGCAGAGGGTAGGTTAACTGGCTCAGGTTAACATCCATAGCAAAGGGGACCTCGGATCCATGTCCTGATTCAGCAGATCTCTGCTGATGTTATCAGAATGAGTGGCCGTAAACCATGCAGCTCTAGGTGGAGGTTATGCCTGTCTACCATTGGTCCTCCAGTAACAGGGCCTCTGGGCAGGAGGGTTGGTTCGAGACCGTTCCCAGCTTCAGATGGATCTGAGCATCAGCTATGGAACCCTCCAGATCAGCGGCAGCTGAGGCTGGGGTTGACTTTGGCACACCCTTTTCTTCTGTCCCCCCACAACCCAGCAAGATTTCTGCGCTCCCCACCTGACTCTTCCCTATTTCCTACTCTTGTTCACAGCCCCATGAACTTGATGGGCACAGGTCGCCATTCATCCTCCTCTCTCTCCTCACACGCATCTAGTGAAGCGGGAAACGTGGTGATGCTGGGCGACAGCTCTATGGGCGAGGCTCCCGAGGACCTGTACCCCCACATGCAGGTACCAGAGCTGCTCAAGGGGATGGGGCCAGAGCACTGTATCTGGAGGACTCACCTCTCTGCTGGCTGGTCTGGTCTGAGGGCTGACATCCCTGCCTGGTTCTCCAGTCACTGAATTCGGAACACCCAGAGGTAGCAAAACTGCTTTCCACCACACCATCCACGTTGCAGTTTCCAGGCCTTCGTTCCCAAGCAGGAAAATCAGCTTTGGTCCTGGCTGCTTTTATGATCCTCTGCCAGATTGCCTTCCTGCCTGGCATTCCTGATGGCTAAGTCCTGCTTCATCTGTGGGCATCATCACTAGAATCGACCCAGCAGCCTTGCTCCATGGGTGGTGTGGGTGACCCTTAGTGCCGGCCACCAGCCTGCCCTCCACCAGGGCCCAGGGTACGGCATCAGACACCAGGTCTGGGAACCTCATGGTGTCCAGTCCTACCATCCTGGTCATTGAGACCTCTATCGTCCTGACTTTTCTCCCTTTGCAGCTCGTGTATCCCAATCCCAGGTACCAGGGCTCAATCACCAACGTCTCTGTTCTGTCCTCATCCCAAGCAAGCCCTTCTTCCTCCAGCCTGAGTTCCACTCACTCAGCACCATCCCAGATGATCACCTCTGCCCCTTCCAGTGCCCGAGGTAAGGATGGCAGGGCGCAGCTTACAGAAGGGAGAAGAAAGGGCCTCGTGAGCCCTGTGTGTCCTCCTCTCATCTGTGGCTGTATCTCTGAGAGCATGCTCACCTGTGCTTCCAGCACTAGGGACTCAGGGTCTCCGGCTCCACACTGCTCTCTGGCTGCCGTCAGACCCTGCTCTGAGCAGTGGTTGCGGCTGAGCTGCCACCCAGGTAGCCAGCCTTCACCTCTCCACCTCATTAAGAGGACACCGCCGCGGAGAAGCTCAGTTCTTCCTTGAAATGTTTGCAAGAGTAAAGATAAAAGTTAAGGCAAAAGTGAGTCTTAAGGAATCAAGCCTCGTGGCAAAGTATAAAAATTAAATTTGAGGACTAAAATTAACCCTGAGAAATGTTATTCTAAACAGTAACAACCTCCAAAAATGGTCATTTGGGAAAGGCTTAATCAGGAAAGATGGCGCTGTAAAAAGCTATTTACTTTGCCAATTTTTGCTTGATTTCTTATTCAAAAGGGTAAGTCTTGTTCTCTGAGAGCTGGTATCTTTTTCACATTCTGATTGTAGTTACTGCAGTGAAGTTTGACTCTCTGGCCTTTTCAGTACAGACATTTGCAGTGGGATGGCAATGAGCTGTGGTAACCAAGCTGCAGTGCAACACGGGGTTGGCTGTGCGGGATCGGAACAGAGCGTGGTAGGAGCTTGCCAGCCAGGCACTGGCTTCAGGCTTGCCTGCCTTCAGGCTTCAGAGGGGTGGAGTCTTAGTTCTTACTATCATGAAGACACGGGAAAACAGCACCAATCAGTGTCATGGTGGGCCATTAAAGGAAAAACGTCTGTAGAACATACCAGCCTCTAAGGTCCACAGTAGGACTGATGGAGAGAGCAGGGGCAGAGCGAGGGAGCGATGCAGGGGCCCACCAGGAAAAGCCTCCGCTGATGAGGATGAGATTGCAGCGGGCCCTGTCGCAGACTCACCTGAAGCACCTGGCCCAGCTCCTCATTTCCATGGGAGAAACAGGGCCAGTGTGAGGGCCTTCAGGCCGTCCAGCCAGTTCGTGGTCCAGCCGTGTATGGAGTATAAGCCTTCAGACTCGCCCGCTGTCAGTCAGGTGCCCGGCCAGCTCCTATGGCTGCCTTCCTAACAGGGACTGGTACTCGGGAAAGGGGAGCGGCGTTGCTAGTGTAGGGAAGACAAATGAGCCGTCAGTTGGGTGCATGTTGAAGATTTGTCAATACGTGAAGGCTGCAAATATAAAAGAGAAATGGTGATTTGTGTCAAGTATTTGTGTTACGAAAGATGCCTTTTGGAATAAAAAGGAAGGAAACCCTGAGAAGTTAGCCGTGAATGCTGTCGTGGGGTCAGCATTTGTACTGTCTTAAGGTACCCGCTCCTGAACAAAACTGCAGAAACACGTTCCATAATGTAATCTGTCGCGCAGCCTTTGTCTGGACCTGAACACTCCGTGAGACGTGCTCGCCACATCTAAGTCCTTATCTGGTCACTCTGGCTGAAGACAGATCTCTGAACCATGCTTGTTGGTGAAAACAGAAGGCCACAGAGAACAGACATTTTAACTCCTTTCCACTCTGACATTGCTCAGGCACCTCCCGTAGGCTGTGCCTGGTCCTTAGTGCCCCGGAGAGAACAGAGACACCGGCAGGGAGCACACAGGTGGGCCGCCACCACCTCTATCCTTCCAGCTGATCACTTAGGACCCTCTCACTCACTGAGCTTTGCGGAGTGCTCGGTGAGGGTCTGCGTGGCTCTTGTGGCATCAGAATTGAATAGAGAAATTCTTTTCTCCCTGTTTGGAAGCCATCCCTCTTTATTTCAAATGGTTTGGTTATCTGTTGCTGCATAATAAACCACCTCCCAAAACTTAGTGCTTAAAACAACCATTTATTATCGTCACTCACGGTTCTGTGGGCTGACAGGGCTCACCGAGCAATTCTCAACGGCAGTCTCTCTTGAGCATGTGGTCAGATGCTGCCTGGGGCTGGACACCCAAGACGGCTCGCCCACACAGCTGGCAGGCGGTGGTGAGTGCCAGCAGGGTGCTCCGCTGGGGCCTCAGAGGAAGTCCCTGCCTATGGCCTGTCCCTGGGGCTTGCGCTTCCCACAGCGGGCAGCTGGTTTTCCCCAGAGCAAGCACTCCAAGAAACCAGGTAGAAGCCTCAGAAACCCCAGAGTGTCCCTTCTGCCACATTCTGTTGGCTGGTCAAGTCGCTAAGGCCAACCCAGATACCAGGGTGGGGAATGAGACTGCACATCACGTGCAGAGTGGCCTGTGCATTCCAGGCGCTGACGGTCACCGTCTCTGGAGACAAACTGTCACAGCGGCCAAACCTAGACTGTCCTGCAGAGTCCGGCTGGTAGAAGTCCTCCTCTTCTGGAGTCCTGCCCCTTTCCGGAGTAGACATGGAGTACAGAAGTAAACACAATGGTTAAATGGAATTTGACCCAAAGCAGAGAATGAGGATGAGGGCAGAGGCAGTTAAGACAGAGCAGGAAGTTACTTCGAGGCTACAGCGTTCGAGTGTGGGCCCATCTGAGAAAACTGTGGGTGCGCCATGGACCAGGCACAGCGTCCGGCCCTTGGAGAGAACACGGCCAGCCGGCCTGATGTCACAGGGGAAGACCAGCGTGAACACAGTAGAAAGAAGTGGTCACTCCACTTGGGGTGATGTCTGGTGTTACGGGTGAGCAGGCCGTCATGGAGAAAGTGCTCTGGAGGACCCTGCACAGTGGAGCCCCTTTCCCACTCGCACGAGTGGTCATGACACCAGTGCCACGGGGCCCACTGACACTCCGTTGCAGTCCCTGGGGCTCCGGAAACCTTCGAGCTGAAAGGTTTGCAAGGCACAGTCTAAATTCTTGTAAGTTGGCAGCTCCCCCTGCTGGTCAAAGGCTGATTGGGACTAGGAAACACGGGGTGTGGGATCATCCTCCCTGACGGACTCAGTCTACTGGGACTTGGCCTCTCTGGGGCTTACCAGACTGCAACTCAGGTAATTCTGAAGTCCTGGGACACAAAAGCCCTCGTGTCCGTTTAAAAACAGTTTAAATGTTTTCATGAAAAGTAGCTGTCACTCTCCCTTGCTGTGAGATTGGCTGCTTAGGCTAGAGGGCAGCAGGAGGGAAGTGAGATGCAGAGTTGGGCATTTCGTGGCAGCACAGGGCAGCCCTTTGTTACAGCACCAGAGGGGCTGCCAAGGCACTGACACAAACCTTCAAACCTCCTGGGCCCTGCCACCTGCTGGCCCTCCCTCCCAGCCCCCTAACATGTCTCGGATACTGAGGGCACTGACCTAGGGCTGGCCTGCTGAGCCAGGCCCTGAGCTCTGTGAGGTCCGGGACCACAGCCAATCTGAGAAAGGCGATATGCCTCGTCCTAGCCACTCACCTGCTGTGCAGTGCGTGGTAGGTGTGAGTTTGACATAACAAAGCTCGTGTGAAGGTGCCATGTCTGTTTCTGTGCACGCTGCAGGGAGGGTGGCCCTTCAGAGCCACGGCCAGCAGGGCCCGGGAAGCGTCTTGCTGGGAAGGCACTACAGAAGTCAGCGGGAGTGGGGGCTTTTCTCCTGTGCGCATGAGCACTCATCTTGACGCTGCCTCAGAGCACAGGTTCTAAAACAAAATACTGACATCAGTAAAAAATTACCAAATAGTAGCAAGCCAGGCCTAGTTTTTCCAAAAGGCATACTTGACTCCTTCCCTTATCAATGAAGATATCTCTAAGACTGGGTCTTAAAGCCAGCCCGGAGGCTCCACGAACAGGATCGCTCAGCCCCCCTGTGGAAGGAGATCACACAAGCAATTATTTTGTGACTGGTTTGCATTGGGCCGACTTCCTCAAGGTACTTAAGCCTCGTCTTCTTAGACTACAGCGAGCACAAGAGGAGCTTCTCGAGGACCGCCGGGGCAGGCTGGCTGCAGAAGACCCTTTCTGTCTGGGCCTCGCCCGCGCCTCCACCGCATGCTCACAGGCCCCAGAGACCCTGGGTTTCAGGGACACGGAGCCTCCAGAGCTGCAGGTTCACCTCTCAGATGGAGCCATGGACTGGTCTCAGCTCTCCAGCACCACAGAGAGGGGTTTCAGCCACTGGGGCCAGCCAGAGGCTTCCAGTGGACAAGCAGAGGCACTGGAGTCTAGGTGACCCTACCATGAGGGTCGACATAACCCCCCTAGTTTCTCATGGATATGCTGGCGTTGGGCACAGTGAATGGTGCACATATTTAGAGGAACTCCCAAGTTATCTGTTCTGGAGGAAAGCCAGCAAGTTAGTCTCACTACTGCTGTGGAAGGTTCCCTCAGGGACCATGGCTGGACCAGTTCCTGGGCCTGTAGCCATGTTGTGCATTGATGGGACTGGGCCACACTGCACCTGGCATGAACTGGCCTTCAGAACAGCCCCTCAGGCCAGAGGAGGTCACACAGAGGCCCCACAAGAGAGGAGCATGAACCAAGTTAATCCAAGAGCCTGGGTTAAAGCTCCGCAGCTCCCAGACCAGCCTCATGACCCCATGGTCACCGAAGGGCTGTCTCGGAGTAGGAAACCCTGGAGAGCCACCTGGGCGCAGGCCCTGGATCCCCAGGCAGTCTGGCCCTAGGGCTGCAGTAGAGTGGCCAGGAAAGCAGAGGCCAGGTGCTGGGGGCCTGGAATCTGGGAGGAGAACGTCTGGATAAAGGTAGTAGGGGGCTGCCGAGAACAGGGCCTGTGGTGTCTGGAGAAGGTAAGTGTGTGGAGACACAGCATGTCAAGTAAGGACTGTGCTGCTCCATTATCCCAGTGTCTGTCTCTGTGACGGCGCCATTGCAAACTGGCTTGTGCCTGTGTCTGGGCCCCTGAGAGGGCCCAGCATCCAAGCCACTCCCATCTCCCCATAGTGCTGGGTGCAGGGGCCCCCAGGGGCCTGGCTCTAGCCTTCAGCTCTTCATGATCTGCCTCTGAGCGTGGTGGTCTGCATCACCATCACCCCCATACATACCTTCCTCCGCTGGGATGAGAGGTGTAGCCCCCAAGACGATCCACCTACCACTCCGCTTGGTTCCTCTTGTGCTCACCGAGCTCACCCTCACCCCAATTGCACGGGGACACCAGCCTGGTTCCCTGCCCCCGAGGGTGCTTGCCCGCCAGGCACTCCTTCTGTGGCTTGTCATCTGTGCGTGATTGTTCTCACTTGGTTACAGGCTCTCCCTCTCTGCCAGATAAGTACCGCCACGCCCGGGAAATGATGTTGCTGCTGCCGACGCACCGGGACCGTCCGAGCAGTGCCATGTATCCAGCAGCCATCCTGGAGAATGGACAGGTAGTCGATCCAGCCTCGTCACTGCCCTCTGCTGCCGGTGTGTTGGCTAGGGCTTCGCTCATCGCCCTTTCTGGGCTTGCTTTCTGCGCAGTCCTCCATGCCTGCCCCCTCGTGCTATAAGACCCTCAGAAGGCTGTGGACTCCTGGACGGGGCCTGTGTGACTCTGAGGACCAGCGATTCAGATGGAGGGCAGTGTGGGTAGAATGGTGGCAGGGTTGGAGCTGCCATTGCTTGTGTGTCTGGCTGTCCTTCTGGCCAGCCTCCTGAACTGCTCATCCCTGAAGAGTCTGGCAAAGAAAATTGGTTCTGTCCTGTTTGAAGAAGGCAGTGGTGGACGTGGGTCCGGAAGTTGGTTTTCCTCCATGTTCGTGACAGGCATCTTCATTAGGGCAAACTCTGCCTCTTTCATCCATCCACTCCCCCGAAGGCCCTCACTACCTGCTGGGTCAGCTTTCCACACCATCTGCACAGCTTTCCAAATACTCTACCTGGGGGCCAGGAACAGACTCTACAGGGATTACCCTGTCCTCTGCCCAGTCTGCCCTGTTTTTCTCACAGAACCCATGAAAGTCACCTCCAAACACCTGTTCCCTGGTTCCCGAGTGCCAGCAGCTTCTCAGTGGCACCTCCTTGCCCCACTCGGTCCTGTCTGTGACTCGGGGCGTGAGTGCTCCCCTTCCCCTGCTCTCGGGCGACTGTGGACCTGTGTGCAGGCGTCTCCAGGAGGCTAAACGTCCTGGTGCTCAAGGTGAAAGGGGTCCCTAAACCCTTTCTGCCAGTGTGTCTATCTGGCAGGACAGATGGATATAGTTAGACAGCCTCAGTGCCTGTGTTCCCTTTCTCGGCTACATGCAAGACAGCGGGAGCCCAGCCAAACACTGTGAAGGCTGGTGCCTCCATGCTGCACGTGGCAGCGTCTGGGGCCCAGTGGCCCCGGACAGCCTTCCCGTGGTGCCTGACGTTCTCGGCACATCGCGAGCATGAGCTATACCACTGCTTTGACTTCCCCAAACTGATTTTGGGACATCCTTGCTCCTGTGTCCCACAACACTGCCCCCCATGGTACAGCTGGTGGTTTTCACCCTTTCTGATGCTGTTTGTCCTTTCCTCAGCCTCCGAGTTTCCAGCCAGCCCTGTTCCAGCAAGTGGTTGGAGCCTGTAAACCCTGCAGTGACCCCAATCTCTCTGTGGCTGAAAAAGGTATTGTTCCTCTTTCCAGGTGGCCTCCCCCCATGTGTGTCCCCACCCTGCGCATCTGAATCCTGTCCCTGAGCACCAGCTAGCCAGGGCTGAGCCACACTCCAATACCCAGGCCTATGTCCAGAGTCCTGACCAATGCCTGTGCTCACTCTCTAGCCTGTGTCTGCTCGCTGCTAAAACTTGTACTCTGTTAGTTTGTATCTCTCCCTCCACAGTACCTACCTCAGAGAGGCTCCAGCTACCACCTGCCCTGAGCCCACCTTTATGGCACCTCAGTCTGCCATGTGCAAACGGGGCACCCACTCCCATCATGGCTGCCTCCAAACCAAGCCCCAGAATTCAGCAGGCCCTTTGAACCCTCTCAGCTGGGGCCCTCAGGGACCTCTCCTTGTTGCTCAGGGCAGGCCTGCAGCCCAGCACGCCTAAGAGGAACGGGAAGGACAGGCCGAATACAGTGAATCTCCCAGAGACAGCCCTATCCAAGGGGAGCCTAGGGCGCCCAGAGGGAGTCCGGTCCTCCTGGAACCGCTCTGGACGGCAGCTGCTGGGGCCATCCTACAAATTGCCAGCCCATCAGCTATATACCATGAGACCAGGAAATCCCTAAACGGGCTGCTTCGATAGAGGCGTTCTACCCTGGGTTCTGTTCCAGCAAGTGGACGGAAGAACCAGGCTGGGACCCGCAGGGCCCTGGCCTGAGCCCTGGACATGGAGACCTGAGTTAGTTTTAACAGGGTTAGTTAGAGGGGATTCAGCTCAGCCTGCTATGACTGGGGACTCTGCTAAGCCTGCCTGCCTGCCTGCCTGCCACAGAGAACCTGGGCACCTATTCGCCCATGTCGCTGCAGGTTACCCTCCCCTCCTCCATCTGTCAGAGGTTATGGCACACTCAGTCCTCAGCAGTACAACCAGCTGTCCCATCAGAACCTGTCCCTTTAAAGCTGTCATTTTGTTGTCGTTGCACCTCCTCACCGAGTCTGCTGTCCGCACTGTCACTGTTGCTCTCTTGCTCATTATGGGGGACATGCCTGTGTCCTATTCAAGTACAACAGACACTGGTCCACGACCTCAGTGACAATCAGGCATCAGCACCAGGAGCTCAACCTCAAAGGGCATAAAAATTCTGGCTGAAGATGCCCTCCTAGCCTCAAGGACGCACATCCCCAAATCAGGGGGCTTACCTGGACCACCGCACCTGTGCCCCAAACTACAGTGCACTTTTGGCCTTGAGGACCAGAACCCACAGCGGGTTTTCTTCATCTGAGATGTGGAGCCATCTCAGAAGCAGCCGAGAGCACAGACGGGCTCAGAGATCAAATGGGGGCTGGCGACCAGACCAGGACCCTGCGCCAACTGGATACAGAAGAGCTTCAGGCCTCGGACCGAGAAGCTGGACACACCATCCCTGAGTGTGGGGAAGAAAGCGTTGTCTCAGAGAAGAGGCTGAGCCCTGTCCGGGTAGCTCAGTTGGTTAGAGAATCTTCCCAGTGTGCCAGGGTCACAGGTTCAGTCCCCCAGCCAGGGCACATACAAGAATCAAACAAGGAATACAAGAATAAGTGGAACAAATCAGTTTCTCTCTCTGTCTCTCTCTATGCGCCCCCCCCCTTCCTCTCTCTCCCTCCTCCCCCCATCTCTCTAAAATTAATGAAAAAGAAAAGAGGCAGAGCCCAGAGCAAGCATGTCAGTGCCACACGGCCAGCACTGCCAGAGGGAACACATGGGCTAGAGTAATGACGTTCTACGTCTCCACCTGGATCCTCCAGGGGGCTTCACATACTTGCCTCCATTGTCTTGTCACCAGGGTCCCGAGTCCTGTGAGGACTCCACTTCGCACTTGCGTGTATCTTTCTTTGCCAGACGGGGACTCCCAAACCAGGCAAGCCCGCCCTCAGAGCTATTGGCTGTGCACCGGGAACCTTGGGCCAGTGCTGGACCACAGTTCACACCCACAGAGAAAGAAGTGGCCAGGAGATGGCGGGGATCGCCCCTCTTCTTCCGGGAGGAGTTGCTCCTCCCCGGATTTCCCGCTGGCTCCAGTGTACTTGTGCTGCAGGGCCAAGGTCCCCTGGCCACACTGTTCGCCGACATCAGGCTGCAGGGCCAGCCTGATGGTTTCCGGTTCACGTGGAGTGGCTTAGAGGCCTCCTTTGTAAAGCACTGCAGCTTTGCCAGCTTTCTTCCCCCATAGCCTTCCTGGCTGCAAGTGGGCCCTTTTGGCGAACTTTTGCAAGCCCACAGTTCTTCCAGGGCCCGGGTGTGGGTGTGAGATCTTTGGCTGTCAGGACCCCTTGGGAGAAGCCGCCGGTACCCAGGTCCAAGCTTATTCCCTGACATTCAGTGGCTTTCTGTGGAGACAGGGCTGCTCTTTCGGGAGAGAGGCCCTTCAGTGCTGAGGACCAGGAAGCTCATGCTGCAGCTTGGAGAGAGACCTGAGCAAGGACAGGCCTGTCCTGTTCTTGGTGTGGCACGGGCTCTCCGAGGAGTGTTCTGGTGGGATCCACCTGACGCTCATCAGATTCAGAATTCCTTCCCCCCTAAGGCCACAGCTTAGTGCCTGCCCACCCAATCACTGTCACACCCTCTCTGCAGCCACCATCTGTCAGCCATCCCGTGAGGCTGAGCAATCCTGCTTAGAACTGAGGCTGCGTAGCCAGTGGCGTTCTACCCTGTGTTCTTCGGCAAGCCCAAGCCAAGTCCTGCCCAGTGAGGGGAAGAGGACGGACAGCTCTGCTTATCCCTGGACCACAGCGGGCCTGTCCGCTCCTAGCCACATCCTCCTTACAGGCCACACTTTAGCTCCTTCCCTTCCAGAGCTTGCAGGCCCCAGGAGGTGCTGGCATTGCCCACTGGGCACCTGGAGCAGGGAGCACCTGCACCCTGGCCCCCTCAGGCTCACTTGCACTATGACTGCCTCAGAACAGAGCCAGGGAGTAAGCCCTTGGGTTGTGAGCTCCCGCCTGCTGCTGACAGCCCCACAGGGAGCTTGTGCTTCCCTGGCCCGATCAGAGAAAGAGCGCGTTTCTTCTCAGTTGTGTCTGTTGTCCGGGAGGGGCTGGCTGCAGGATTCACATGGGCTCTGCTGCTCCTGCAGAGGTGCCCGCAGACCCCGTGGCCCAGTCATCCCTCCTTTCCCTCCCAGCAGAGTTGCTCATCCCAGCTGTGGCTGAGGGGCTGGGATTCTGGCACTGGACTCTTTCCTTAGCATAGGTGGACACCCTGTTGCCCTTTGTCCAGGGCCCACTCCAACTTGCATCCATGGTATGTGGGTGCCAGGAACTGGGCCTCTCTACATGCCCCCAAGTACCCATGGGCTTCACAACCTAACCTCTTAAAAAACAGGTCCAGCTGGACCCAGGCCATGACTCTTGGGCTCTATGTACTTGCTTCCAGGGGGAACAGTGAATACCAGTCCTTGCCTAGAAAGCACCCTGTGCATCCCCAGCCAAGCCAGTGAGCACAGAAGCAACAGGAATGAGTAAAGCTTGTATGTTACCACAGGCTCTTCGCAGGTCCGATTTGGGGGGCAGTTCCTGCCTACTCCCTAGCCATGTGGCACCTCCAGAAGGAGCAGTCTCTGCTGCCCACCTTCCCCGTGGGCTGAGGCAGTAGGGGTGTAGGCCCTGAACAGGACCACCCTGGCCACAGGGGTGACGACTCAGTACGAAGCTCTGTTGCCTGTGGTCTCTCTGTTCTTCCCCAGTCTCATCAGCCTGCTCCACACTCTTGTTCTCACCTCTTCGGTTCTCCTCCTGGCAAGTCCTCGAGGCTGCAGGTGTTCTCTGCTTGCTGCAGTCTCTCTCAACGCTCATCCCGAGTGCTCTTCAGATGTCGTTCGCTCTGTTGCCATCTTAAGCAGCTTCTGTCCCTGGCTGCTCCCTCCTGAAGGCCACAGAGTCTTGCTTGGCCAGTGTTTTTCACCCTGGGGGCCGGCGTGCCACTCCCACATGTGCTGGGTACATAGTGCACACTTGGAGGAGCCATGCCCCATAGGAAGGGCTTCTCCCACGGGGTGGCTCCAGAAGTAACCCCCCTTCATGCCATGTGTTTCCACCCTTCAGCGGTGCCAGCAGCCCCCAGCAGCTGGAGCCTGGATAGCGGAGCCCGAGAGGCCCAGCCTTTCCTGTCTGCCCACATGGGGCGCATCCTGGGCCCCCCAGTGCCTCCCCGAAGCCTGCTGCATGGTAAGAAGACCCCCAGCGGGTCCCCCAGACAGTCCTGGTCTCCAACTCTGCTCCGGGCAAGGGCAGCAGCCTCCCAGGCTGCGAAGACTGGCGATTCTCTGGGCTGACTCAGCCAAGGAAAGACCAACCTCACAGGAAGGATCCTGTGGTCTCTGGGGTCAGTGAGGTTTCTGAGTGTAGCAGGTGAGCTCAGTGAGGCCCTGCCAACCAGAGCGGCTGAAGACGACAGGGACTGTCATCGCCCAGCAGCAGGCCAGAGACCTGCCACCTCTTGTTCCACGGGCCCTGGCACACTCGACCGTCTTGACCTCTTGTGTAGCCTGAGTGTCTTTTACTCCAGCAGCCTGTGTTTTGGAGAACTTCAATGAAAAGAGAGACTTTTCCGTGGTCTCTAATGCCGCGGGATTGCCAGGATACCTGCGTCTGCCCAGTGGGCCCAGTAAGGTGTGCCGGTGTGCAGCCTGAGAGGGGCCTGAGCTGAGGCTGCGGTTCTGTTCCCTTTGCAGGTCACTACTCCCTACACTTTGACGCCTTCCACCACCCACTGGGTGACACGCCCCCGGCCCTCCCCGCCCGGACCCTGCGGAAGGTAAGGTACTGAAGCAGTAGCCCCACCAGGTTGTAAGACGGGTCCTGCCATCTGCTCTGCAGCCTCCGGGGTCTACACCACCAACCCAGCCTGCCCTGTCCCCGTCCTGGAGAGCCCAGCCGGAGAGGCACCGGGTGTAGCCAGAGCCACACCCGGGGTGCAGATCACCAGTCCGTCCTGCAGCCAGTGTGATGGGGGCAGAGAGCTTACAGGGTCCTGGATATAGGAACGCAAGTACCAAGTGTGTGGGCAACTCTGGTGACACCACAAGCTGTCAGCACACCACAGCTCGAGGGGTAAAGAAACAATCCCGTGGCTGGTAGGTCACAGAGCATTTTAAACTAGAGTCTAGTCCAGGGGTGTCCAACCTTCTGGCGTCACTGGGCCGCCCTGGAAGAATTGTCTCAAGCCATACATTAAATACATCATGACACATAATCACAAAAAAATCCCATAACGTTTTAAGTAAATTTACAGTTTTATGTTGGGCTGCATTCACAGCCATCC
Source organism: Carollia perspicillata (assembly GCA_004027735.1). NCBI lineage: Eukaryota > Metazoa > Chordata > Mammalia > Chiroptera > Phyllostomidae > Carollia > Carollia perspicillata. The sequence continues at coordinate 6,722 of PVKM010002680.1, read as the reverse complement.
TGAGCCACATGTGACCCGCGGGCTGCAGGTTGGACACCCCTGGTAGTCAAAGCAAGTAGTATCAAGCACCAAAGCTTTATTAAAAAGAAGAAACTCATTAATTTTCCTGCAAATTAGAAAAGACTGACTATCACAGGTTTTAGCAGCACAATGTACTCATCTGGTCCATGGCCACCTGGGATTCTTTCTGCCGCCCCAACCGGCCTGACAGCCCAGCCCTTCCGTCAGGGCCCCAGAGCCACAGCCAGCAGCCCAGGGCCTGGCTGCAGGGAGCACAGATGACCGACATCAGGGCAGGGCCGTGCTGTGGCCCACAGAGGCGCAGGCGATTCTGAGGCTCCGTGGGCCTGCTGTGCCCGGGGGGCTGGGGGGCTGCTGCTGAAGCAGCAGGACATGCCGTTGCTGGGGCCGTGCTGAAGGTCCTTAACACGCAGACTTGGTCTCCTCTTCACACCGTGGCCGTCAGCCGGTCTGGAGAGAGGGACTCTGACACGGGTGCCCTGTCTTTTGCAGTCTCCTCTCCACCCTATCCCCGCCTCCCCCACCAGCCCCCAGTCGGGCCTGGACGGCAGCAACTCGACACTGTCCGGCAGTGCCAGTAGCGGTGTGTCCTCCTTGAGCGAGAGTAACTTTGGGCACTCCTCAGAGGTCCCGCCTCGAACCGACACCATGGACTCCATGCCCAGCCAGGCCTGGAACGCAGATGAAGACCTTGAGCCACCCTACCTCCCTGTTCACTACAGCCTCTCCGAGTCCGCTGTCCTGGACTCCATCAAGGCCCAGCCATGCCGAAGCCACTCAGCCCCGGGATGTGTCATCCCTCAGGACCCCATGGACCCGCCTGCGCTGCCACCCAAGCCCTACCACCCCCGCCTGCCAGCCTTGGAGCACGACGAGGGTGTGCTGCTGCGCGAAGAAGCTGACAGGCCTCGGGGCCTGCACCGCAAGGCCTCACTGCCTCCTGGGAGCACCAAGGAAGAGCAGGCCCGCATGGCCTGGGAGCACGGTCGAGGGGAACAGTGAGGGGCAGGGAGGCAGCTGGGACGCCGCTCTCAGAGCAGCTGGCTCAACCATTCCAGGTCCGAAGAGCAAGTACTCCCCCAGGGAGCCGGAGAGGCCTGGCACTCAGGAGAGAGCCACCCAAGTCTACGTTCTACTGCCGTGAACTTGTGTGTTGCCATGTACAGAGGCCGCAGCAGCATGAGGGTTGTGGCTTCTCTTTTGATTTCATTTCTACGTTTCCATTTCTATGGGTTTCCCTTTCTTTTTTTTGTGCAGTACATGCTTTCTTCCTCCTGCAGTTCCAGACCATGTGGAGCTCTATGGAGATAATTGCACAGACAGAATCGCTTTGCAGCTTTGCAGGGCCTGAGGTGGGAGCCCAGGCCCTCCCTCCAGGGTAGAGATGCACAGAAGAATGGAAATTGCACTAGGGACCTCTTCTCTTGCTGTGTGGACGGAAGAGCTCGTGTTTATATTCAGGGATTGCGTGGACCATGTGGACTACACGTCACAGGTGGTGGACAAGGGGGCTACAAGCCGATTTGCACAGATGCCTGCTCGCCCGCCCGCTCTCTCGTCCAGGAGGATGCAACTGAGGGGCTGGCTGGGCCAGCGTGCCAGCTCAGGCGTGTGACCTGGCCTGACTGCATGCCCGGGCTCACTGCCAGGCTGCCACCAGCCAGTCCTTCCTCCAGCTTTGGCTTGGATTGTTCCCTCCATTGCTTTTTTATTTCTGACCATTTGCTCCTTTCCACTCTCAAGACACCTCATGCCCTGCAGGAGCCCCCTTGACAAACAGAGCTGGAAAGGTTATCTCCCACCTTCTGGGGCTTGAGTGGGAGTGTGGAGCCAAAGGGACTACCCTAACCGCCTTCATCCCCAGGGCCCAACAGACCATGTGTTGAAAGATTAGCTGGTAATAGGAGTGAGGTTAAGGAGTGGCAGGGGCCGGAAATCCTGAGCTTTCAGAAGTGGCCAGAATGCCTGCCATCCAGCTCCTGAATCAGGGATTTTCAGCACTACCTCTGAGCAGTGGGGTTGGCTGCCCAGCCAGGCTTCCAAGCCCTGAGGACTCATGGTCAGGTTCGGCAAGCTCCTGGGTAAGCAGGGTGGAAGGAGCTTCTCCTTTTGGAATCAGGGAGCCACGCAAGTTGAATTATCCTCTTTAAGTGGCCAAGTGCACAAGTGGCCAAGTGCAGGGGCCCTGCTCCGGGCGGTGGGGACCACCACTCAGGGTTCAGGGCGGGCAGGAGGGCAAGTTCTCCAGCCTCCCCAGTCTGTTGGACAAAGCGCAGTGGAATCTTCATGGGAAACTTTCCGGTCAGGGCACTGATTTTCCTCTTGGTTTATTATTTGGGGGGAACAGGGTGAGGAAGTAATGGTATTCTACCAGGGTGCTTCTTAGTTACTTTCAAGTCTGCATACAGACTTCAATCTTTCTTTTGCTTGAGCTCACAACTCTTGACGGTCACAAGGCTGCCTTGTCCTTGCTGAGCAGGTGTGCTCTCCCCTCAATGCTCTTCTGCTGGCCTCTCTGACCTCCATGGCCAGACCCCACCCCTTCATCATAGCCCCTTTCAGACAAGGCCATGGTCAGGGTGTTTTTCTCTTGTAAACAAACACCAGCTGTTTAATAGGAATGCCAGCAAGTAACCTATTAAGAAAGGTGGGAGGCCACATTATCTCTAGGCACATGGGGGGTTTTGTCACCAGTGTGGGTCCTTTCTGGTACTGTAAGGATGACTCTGGGCAGGGTGGGCCAAGCCACAGCAGCCCCCCAGCCTGGGAGGGCAGGCCTGGACTAGTGTTCCCTGGAGTTGGAGTGTTTTGGGGCTAGCTTTGTACCTGACTCGGGGGTGGGAGGTTATCCTTAGATTTGAGGGCACCTCTGAACCTCAGCCCCTGGAAGAGGCAGTCACCATGTAAGAACACCCACCTTCACCTGGTGGCACGGGAGGGGAAGGGCAGCGTGGGTTCACTTGGCCTCCCTCTCTGCAAGGTGAGCCACGTTTGGTTTTGCTCTCCCTTTTCCCTAAGTGGATGAAAAGAACAAATTCCAAATCCCTTTTGTTGGAGAATCAGCCAGTCTGAAGGGAAGTGGGAGGCCAGAGCCGGGAATCCTCTGAAAAGAATGTGAATAACTGGTTTTCACTCTTTCAAGCTTACTTGTAAATACCTATTTGAACCCTCCTTTTCTCGGGGTTGCGCTACTGCCCAGTGAGCGTGTAGTGAGGGCAGTGCTGCCAACGCCTGAACGACACACGCGCATCAGCTAGAGCTCTGCTTTACCTTGGTGCAATTTTTGGAAAAAAAGAAAAATAAAATAACTAAATACCTATTTGAATGCTGTGTATTTGTACAGGAATTTGAGCAAAAAATGTATAGAGTGTGATGTCCAATCGGTATTCAGCCCTGTAAATGTGTTTTTAACCTCTGGCATTATGTGCTTATTTAAAAATAAGAAAACTTCTAACCATTTCTTTTGTGTATTTATGTTAAAAAAAAATAGGTGGTTTGAAAATGGTCTTACTTGTACCAGAAAGCAAAGTTAAAAAGAAAAAAAATTTGTACTAGTGTCCCAAGAGGTATTTTACTGTATATATTGTGGCAGCATGTTCTACATCCGACAAGCAATGTGAATTTCAGATGTAAATATCTGACACTTGGTTTCCCCCTTTCCCCACCCCCTTGATTGCTGTGATGTGAATTAAAGATGAATACCTGATACGGACCCACTGAATTCACTGAATGGGAGCAGCACAGGTGCCCCTCTGACCCTTGCCGCTGGGCTCCAAGCCCTTTTTGCCCTTGCAAATCTTTCTGCAACAAGCGCAGAGCCAGCTTTTCCCACGTCCTGCCTTCAAGGACAGATAGCCAGGCCTTGCACTTGAAATGAAGGCAGCCAGAGAGGAAGAAACCACCTCCAATGCCAGTTGCCGACCCCCGGGTCCCTCAGGAAATGCCCGGGGCAGGCAGGGACCTGAGCACTCAGCTGCGATGCAAGCGGCGGCCAGCCACCTCGGCCAGGCTTCCGGAGCTTGTGCGGACACGGGGAACCGTTCCTCGAGTGGGGACAAACCTGAGCCTATTTCCTTCTCCAATCGCAGGCGGCCTGCTTCTGACCCATAAGCCACGGACCTCGCTCTTCCTAGGGGAGGTCGTCCGACCCAGTCCGTCAGCCCACGCACGGCGGCTGCGGGGGAAATCCGGACACGGTCAGCAGATCTCGTAGGCGCCGGAGCCTGGACAGCGGCGGCCGCCCACCCTGCCTGCCCACTTGGGTCGCGGCTGACACCGGAGGCCCTGACCCGCGCCACTAGTCGGGGCCCTTGGTGGAAAGGTCCGCAGAGTCTCCTGGGAGAACGTGGGGCCCGAAACAGGGGTAAGGGGGACTGTCCAGCAGACGCGGAACCACGGCCCAGCCTCCCTTGAACCTGCGTCGCCCAGCACCGGCGATAACGGTTGCCCCTTCCCAAGATGGCGACCGGGCCGCTTCCGCCGCCGCCTGCGCTTCCGGCAGCCGACCCTGCTTCAATCAGAGGCCGACAACTGTCTAGGGCCGGAGGCGGGCTCAACCATTAGCCAATGGGCAAAGGCAGCGTGGAGCCGCCCGTCTGGGCTTTGGCGGGCGTGGACCAATGGGATCGCGGCCTATGGGAGGGCGCGGGGGGCCGCCCGCCAATGGAAAGCCACGGCGCGCGGCGTAGACCAGGAGGCTGCGCAGCACGGCGGGCGCGGTTCAGTCGGGCGGCGGCGGCGGCAGTGGAAGTGGAGGAGGATGTGGGCCACGCACGGGCTGGCGGTGGCGCTGGCTCTGAGCGTGCTGCCGGGCAGCCGGGCGCTACGGCCGGGCGACTGCGAAGGTGCGGTGGGGCCGAAGCCCGCGCGCCGGGGTTGGCCTGGCGCGACGCTGAACACAACCAAACTGCCGAGGGGTCGTGGCTGGAACGGGCGGGGGAGGTGGCGGCTGGTCCCAGTGGGGTCCGCCCGAAGAGGGGCCAACCCCAGGACTGGAAAACATTTCGTGGGACTAGATCGTGTTGAAAGCTTGGCCTGAAATTGAGATAACATGGGCATTTTTGGCCTTTCCCACCACTGGGCAGAGGCTCTCGGGAGCGGCCGGGGTCAGGAGTCCGGAGGGTGGGCGTGGGCACCTTGCCGGGTCCGGCGGCGTTGCGAAGCAGCACCTCAGGGTCCGTTGTGGTATTTGGAAATGAGCAGCGTTTGGATCCTCTCTTCTTCAGCCTCCACTTTGCCCATTTGTGAGGGGTTACAGCGAATCCATCTCAAGGCCACATTCAGTCCCGGCTGAAACTTTATGGAAGAAGCACCAAGGAGGAGTTTGTGGGCCATTGAGTAGTGCTTGTTCTCCGTATGCCCTGAGTGTACCAAGGGACCCCAGCACCAGGAGCTGGGTTCTGTCCAACAGTGGGCACCAGAGAAAAACTGGTGATGGAAAAATTCGCCTCTCCGTGCTTCCTATTACACTTGCTGACCGAGTTCCCTCCTGGCGGATTGGGCTGCAACTGGGTGATTGCTGAGCATCTCTCGTCTCTCTCTTTTCCAGTTTGTGTTTCTTATCTGGGAAGATTTTACCAGGACCTCAAAGACAGAGATGTCATGTTCTCACCGGCCACTATTGAAAAAGAACTTATAAACTTCTGCCGCGAAGCAAGAGGCAAAGAGAATCGGTTGGTGAGTAGCTGGTGACTGGCCCTTTAACCCTCTGCCTCGTAGGCCTGGATGAAAGGCCCTGCCCGCTCATCTGTTCAGGAGGCCTGGGTTAGTTCTGTCGGTGAAGGAATGCCGGGCTGACTTGCCTTCCCTGCAGTTGTTCTTTTTCATTCTGTTTGTGTTGACTAAGCACCTACTCTGTGCTGGGCACTGGGAATGTGGGAAGAGAAAAGTAGCGGGTGAAGAAATGGTGCAGTGGGGTGAGTGTCAGGAACAGCCCGTAGGGCAGAGGGGACCATCTGGAGGGGTCCAGAACCTCTCTGAGGAAAGGTCATCCCCTGGTGGGGGAGGAGCATCCTGGGCAGAGGGAACTGCCACTGTGAGTGCCCAGAGGCCAGAGGAGCTGGGCAGGCATGGGGACGGGAAGAGACGATGAAGTGTACTCAGGGTCAAGTTGAGGATGGGAGCCCCAGTGAAGCAGTGCCTTTTGTAGCTGTAATTTCCCGGGCAGTCCGGTTTGTCTGTCTCTATTTAAAGGTGTGAACGCTGCTCACTCTTAAACTCACCTGGTGGCCGCCTGCTCTGGGACTGGGTGCGAATTTAGAGCTTGGGGCTCACACTGAGTGCATCTGACCACCAGGACTGGCGAGGCCTGTGAAAATGAGGCCCTGGCGGAGAAAGATGTATTGAGATGTCAGTACGTTTGGGAGGAGACAGTTCTCAAGTGGCACCTCCTGAGGGCCATTGTCCTTTCTTGCTGCAGTGTTACTACATTGGGGCCACAGATGACGCAGCCACCAAGATCATCAATGAGGTGTCGAAGCCACTGGCCCACCACATCCCCGTGGAGAAGATCTGTGAGAAGCTCAAGAAGAAAGACAGCCAGATCTGTGAGCTGAAGTACGGTGAGTGTGGCCAGGCCCTGTGGTGCGTGCTCTGTGCTCCGGCATTGTGGGCTTTCCTGTTAGCTGGGTGATAAGCTAGAGCTGTTGGGAGCCGTACAGCTGAATATGGCAGGTGGTGCTCAGTTGGGGTGGGGGGGGTTC
>PVKM010002679.1:0-62681 GCA_004027735.1 Carollia perspicillata | reverse complement strand
GGAGCCGTAGGTGTTCACCTGGGCAGAGCAGCGTACTCACCAAGTTGTGACGCTGTCTGCGGGGGCGGGGTCAGAGAGGGGACAATGGCGCCTGTTCCACACTCTCTCTCGAATTTGCGTCCCCTCTGCTGCCTCCCACAAGCAAACTGGGCCCCCCTGGCGCTGGTTCCCAGGTGGGAGGGCCTATGCACACTCCGGGACCTTGCGGGTCTCCCTGGTGACCTCTCCTGTGAGGCTGGGAGCCGCTCCGGGCACCTTTTCAATTGGAGTGTTTAGGCTTTACTTTCCATCGCTGGGGCCCTGTGCTGTGCGGTCTGTCTCACTGCCCACTCTTGCCTAGTTTATCTGCAAGCGAATGTCCTGCATGCCTTGCGTGCTCTGCTCGTCTCCTCCCGTCTCCTCCCCGCGTCTGGGGTCTGCAAGCTCCACGCCACCTACACCGCCCGGCGCTCCAGAGCCCAGCAGCCACCACTTTTTCCTGCCACTTTCCCTCTCCGCCGCCTGCCGACTCTGCCCCTCTTACCGGTCTGGTTGAATGGTTGTCGACTTCCGTATTTCAATTTTCTGTGTTCTGGTTGTGTTATTGTTTACAAATATTTGTTGTCCTTAATCTTGGTTGTGAGAGGAGGTACAGTGTTTCCACCTACTCCTCCATCTTGGCCGGAAGTCCCCAAAGGTGGTTCTTAAGACTGATCAATAAAATTAATAAACTTCTAGTCAGACTAACCAAGAATAAAGAAGATAAAATTACCAACATCAAAATGAAATAGAGATCATCACTACTTATTCCATGGACATTAAAATAATAATGAAATACATGAACATGAATACTACATTTGACAAAGCTGTCCTTCAGAAATGAAGACACAGTAAAGACTTTCTGAGGCCAACTAAAGTTGAGGGAGTTCATCATCACTAGGCCTCATCATCAATAGGCCTTACAAGAAATGCTAAAGGGAGTTCTTCGAGTTCAAATGACATGTTTATATATATGGAAAACCCTACAAACTCAATAGAAAAACCTGATATAAATAATAATTTAATTCAGTTAAGTTGAAGGATACAAAATCAACATACAAATCAATGGTATGCCCTGGCTGGTGTGGGTCAGTGGATTGAGTGCTGGCCTGTGAACCAAGGGGTCTCTGGTTAGCACATGCCTGGTTTGCAGGCCAGATCCCCCAGTAGGGGGCAAGCAAGAGGCAACCACACATTGATGTTTCTCTCCTTCTCTCCCTCCCCCTCTCTCTAAAAATAAAATCTTTTTAAAAATCTGTGGTATTTTTATACACAATGAATGGTTAAAAATGAAATTAAGAAAACAATCCCATTCACAATAGCAACACAAAGAATAAAATACTTAAGAATAAATGTAACCGAAGAAGTGAAAGACTTGTACGCTAAAAACTATAAAGCAACAAAGAAGGAAATTAAAAAACACAGAGACGAAACAACACACCCAAATAAATGGAAAGACTTCTCTGTGCATAGATAGGAAGAATTAATATTGTTAAAAATGTCCTTACTACCAAGAGTAATCCTACAGATTCAATGTAATCAAAATTCCAATGGCATTAATTACAGAAATAGAAATAAAAACAGTCCTAAAGTTCACATGGAACCAAAAAAGACCTTGAATAGATAATGCAAAGTTGAGCAAGACAAACAAGGATGGACGTACTATCCTTTATGGTTTCAAAATATATTAGAAAGCTATATAATCAAACAGTGTGGTATTGACATAAAAACAGATACATGGAGCAATGAAACAGAATAAAGAGATCAGAAATAAGTCCATATATCTACAGTAGACAGATCTTGAACAAGAGTGCCAAGAACACACAACAGGGAAATGATAATCTCTTCAACAAATGATTGGAAATGGGGAAACTGGATATCCACATACAGAAGACTGAAATTGGACCCCTAGCTCACATGTTACAAAAAATCAACTCGAAATGGGTTAAAGACTTAAATGTAAGACCTAAAACTTTAAAACTACTAGAAGAAAACACAGACCTTGGCCTTGGCAATGATTTTTTGGATATGACATCAAAAGCACAGGCAACTGTCCTGACCCATGTGGCTTAGTTGGTTGGCAGTTATCCTGCGAAGCAAAAGGTCACCAGTTCAATTCCCAATCAGGGCACATGCCTGGGTTGTGAGTTTGGTTCCTGGTTGAGGAGCATATGAGAGGCAACTGATCAATTTTCCTCTCCCTTTCTCCCTCCCTCCCCCTCTCTCTAAAAAATAAATAAATATTTTTTTTTATTAAAGCACAGGCAACTAAGGCAAAAATAGAAAGTGGGATGGCATGAAACTAAAAAGCTTCTGCATAGCAAAAGAAACAACCAATAGAGAGAAAAAGAGAACTTATGGAATAAGAAAAATATTTATAATTCATATATATGATTTGGGGTTAATATTCAAAATTTATAAGGAACTCAGACAACTCAGTACCAAAAAAAATAATAATAATTTGAATAAGAAGTGGGCTAAGGACCAGAATAGATATTTCTAAAAAGACATAGAAATGGCCAACAGGTGTGTGAAAAGGTGCTCTGTATCACCAATCAGAGAAATGAAAACCAAAACCACAATGATACCACCTTACATATGTGAGGATGGCCATTTTTAAAAAGACAACAGATAAGAGCCCTGACTGGTGTGGTTCAGTGGGTTGGGCATCATGTCACAAAACAAAAGGTTAGGGGTTTGATTCCCAATCAGGGCACATGCCTGGGTTGTGGAGCAGGTCCCTGGTTGGAGGTGTGCAAGAGGTAACCAATCGATGTTTCTCTCCCCCTTTCTCCTTTCCTTCCCCTCTCTCTAAAAATAAATAAACAAAATCTTTTTAAAAGAGACAAGAGATAACAAATATTGGCAAGAATGTAAATTGGTACAGCCACTGTGGAAGACATTATTGTAGGTTTTTCAAAAAGTTAAAAATACAGTCCTGGCTGGTATGGCTCAGTGGATGGGGTGCTGGCCTGCAAACCAAAAGGTCTGGGTTCTAGGCCAGGTCCCCAGTTGGGGGCAAGTGAGAGGCAATTAATCAATGTATCTCTCATACACTGATGTTTTCTCTCTTTCTCCCTCCCTCACCCTCTCTCTAAAAATAAATAAAATCTTTTTTAAAAAGTCCCTTTGAAAAAATTAAAAGTACAGCTACCATACTATTAAGCATTTCCACTTCTGGGTATATATCCAAAAGAAATGAAATTACTATCTGAAACAGGTAACTTGCACTCCTATGTTCACTGCAGCATTATTCACAATAGCCAAGATATAAAAATCACTGAAGTGTCAATTGATGGATGAGTAAGGAAAATGTTCATTTTCTTTATACACATACATACACATACAGGGTGGGGTAAAAGTTGGTTTACTGTTGTGAGTATGTGAAACACAGAGTTTATTCTTGTATTATTATTTATTATTTTCCACATGAACAACTGTAAACCTATTTTTGTGCCACCCTGGAGAAGGCGGGAGGGGAATATATTACTCAGTTTTAAAAAAGAAAGAAGGAATACTATTCATGACAAATTAATGAACGTGGAAGCCATTATTCTATGTGAAATAAGTCAGACAGGAAAAGACAAATGCTTCATGATCTCACACAGGTGGAACCTAAAAATATCAAGTTCATAAAAGCAGACTGGGATGGTGGTTGCCAGGAGCTGAAGTGTGGAAAAAATGAGGAGATGGTGGGCAAAGGGGAAAATGTTTCAGTAACGTGGCATGAATAAGTACTGGGGATCTAATGTACAGCATGGTGACTATAGTTAATCATACTCTATTATATACAAGGGGGGACCCAAAAAACAGATTTATAAAAATTTGCGTATTCGTTCTTACATGTTTAAACTTCAGTCACCTTCAAAGTACTCTCCATTTGATGCAACATAACTATCAAGACTTTTTTCCCACTGCTCGAAACAGTATTTGAACTCCTCTATTTTAGTGCTTCTGTTGCTTTTTTTGTTTGTTTCACCTGTTCCATATTGGCTAAACATTTCCCTTTGAGGACTTTTTTCATCTGGAGAAACAAAAAAAGGTTGCTCAGGGCAAGATCGGATAAATAGGGAAGGTGGGACACAGGGTTCATGCCATTTTAGGTCAAAAACTGCTGAATGCTCAGTACAGTGTGAACAGGTAAATCACCCACCATGAAATGGGAAAATGCATCAAAACAGTCTTCAAAACTATTCCACTAAAGCCAAACACAGCCTCTCACAACAATGTGAGCTGGTACACTGGTACAGATGGGTTCCTAGAACACTCACCTGGTGGGGAAAGCCTGTGCTACAAGTGGCCCACTCTCCAGAAGATAATTCTGGGTTTTTTGGAGTACCCTCCATGTACTTGAAATTTGCTAAGAGATTTAAGCTTATGTGTTCTCACCACACACAAAAAATGGTAACCATGTGAGTTGATGGATATGATAATTAGCTACTTATAATTATTTCACAATGTATATGCATATTTAACATCACAGTGTGCGCTTTAAACACAATTTTTTATTTGTTAAGCAGAACTCAATAAAGCTGGAAGAATAAAATTAAACTTTATAAAAGGGCACTTCCCTTTCTTTCATCAACAATGCAAACTTTTATTTATTTGTCTGTAGGAAAATGGACAAATTATAGGATAATAAATGCATTATGAATTTTTAAAAATACCCCATTCATAGCAGCATGAAGATCTAAAAATTACCTAAGAAGCTTCACAAAAATGTCCACAATTGTTATGGATGCAACTATAAAATTTTCCTAATAGATTGAGATTATTGGAAATATGTCAATTGTCCTCAAATAATTTACAGATTTATTGCCTTACCTGCATGTGCCAAGATGACAAGCTTGGGCTGCTGTCTTGCACTCTTGGTTTGAGGTGGATAGACTCCAGTCTGCAGAGGTAGAAGGATGACTCAGTGCCAGGAGTTAATGCATGGCAACAATTCTTAAGGAGGACCAAGAACCCCCACCACAGAAGAGACTTCTCCCCAGGTCCATCCTACCCCAGCTGTTAGGCATGGGAGACTTTGGGACATGATGGCAAGATGTTGTAGACCTTGACTTTGACCAGGAGAGGGGGTACATTTCTAGGGAGGTGATGCCTTTGATATGATGGGGCAAGACTCAGATCAGCAGAGTAAGTAATCCCAGGCTCTGCCAGATATAAAAGTGAGAACTTTATGGAAAGCTGAATTGGCCACCTAACCCAGAGGGGCTCCAGAGGTATAGCCCTGCTTTCAACCCTGGGAGGCCGCAGGCAGGACTGTCAGAAACAGGCCAGATCACCCACACTCTCTGTATTTTTGTGATGTGCTTTTCAGTGAGATAGGGGTTTAAGGCAGAGGGGGCAGGCCCTGTCAGAAAATACTAATACCTTTTGGAGGATAGGGTAACACCCAACCCTGAACACACAAGCCACACAGAAACCTACCTTGTTTTTACTGACAGTCTGGTAGACTCCATGCAGGCCTGTCGGGCTGATGCCCCGCCTCTTCTATATTGATTATCTGAGTGAAGTAAGGCTCTTCATGTGAGGGGTTGAGGCCTCAGTTTGGCAGGGGGAGAGGTCAGGGCTCAAGCATAAGTGAAGGCAAAGACTGAAGGATTTTCCCATCCCACATACAGTGGGAGCCAACCCCCCTATGCTCCTAGGAGCCCTGGGAAATGCAAAGCATTGTACCCGGATGTGTTGTAGCCTGACTTTTGGGAATCTGTGGGAGGCAAGGTTTCCTCTGAGGCGCCTGGACTCAGGTCAGCAGAGGGAGGAGTCTCAGGCCCCGCAGGCTTCAAGGGGAGGCTCCGGAGGGGAGGGGTGATGTAACCTCCTACCATAGATAAAAGGGGCCTCAGCCTGAGGCTCTGCCCCTTCAGTCATTCCTGCAGACCAGAGGCAGAGTTGGAGAAAGTGAGATACATAAACTTCTGGCCTCAGGAGTCTGAGGGACCAGAGGCTTCAGACTGGATTCAGATCAGCAGAGAGGAGTACGTGGAGCTGCTAAGCCTTAAGGTAAGGACTCTGAGAGAGAACTAAACAGAGTTCTCATCGCTAAGAGAAGATGCCCCAGCCCCCACCCTGCCCTTGTTATCTGCCCTGCAAATTGTTGTCGGTTTTCCATCTTGGGAATCTGAGGGCCCTCCATCTTGAGAGTTTGAGGGACAGCCATCTTGGCAGTTTGATGGAAGGGAGGCTTTTTCTGAGCCGTGAGTACATGAGTACTTGACTCCATAGATGGTGTCCCAGGCTCTGTGAGATTTTAAGGAGAGGCCCCTTATGGAGGACTGATGGGACTTCCTAACATAGAGAAAAAAGTTCACATAACAATTTCCTGCTCTCAGCCTTTAAAGGCCCATGCAAGTTAGGCAGAGGTTTCTACTGTGATGCTCTGTACTTCCTCGTGGGTGGTTTATGGGTGATAGGAGCCATGCTCAGGGCTGCATTTTCGGGTCTGCATAAGGGAGAGGGTGAGAATTACCTGTCAGAAGTAAATGTGAATTCCTTGGGGAGGAAGGTGGGGTATGCCAGAGAACCCAGCATAATCTCCACAGAAATTCACCCCAATTCCTCCATCAGCCCTTGGGGCCCAGGGAAATGCTGTCAGGCTGAACCTCCCTTTCTCCCTCCATTTGCAAATCGGGGGTCTCAGGGATTTCTCAGCCTTTGTCTAAATGGCCCAATCTGTGAGCATCAGAGGGAAGAGTACTAGGCCCTTTAGGTAGAGCTGAGAGGATAGAGAGGGCCCCACAGAAACCTGCCCTTTCTCACAGCTCTGAGAGGACCCAGGAAGGGCTGACAATTTTGTTTCTCATATGCTTCCTCTCCCTCAGGCCACTGGCCCCATCACCCACTTCCAGTTCACATTCCTGCCTGCTGCTCCCAAAACAAGTCATCATGCCTGGCCGTGGGAAGAATCAGTGCCAGGAGCCTAAAGAAAGCCTTGAGGCCCAACCAGAGGCTCCAGGCCTGGTAGCTGCACAGGTTTCTGTAACTGAGGAGGAAGCTTCCTCCTCCTCTCTTTCTCCTTTGATCCCAGAGACCACAAACATTGTGCTTGCTGCTGGAATATCAAGTGTTCCACAGACTTCCCAGGGAGCCTGTTCCTCCCCTCCTGCCATCGAAGCCATTCCATCGGGCAAATCAAATGAGGGCTCCAACAGGCAAGAGGAGGGTCCAAGCACCTCGCAGGCTCCACAAAATCCTGAGTCCTCGTGCACAGGAGGGCTGCAAAAGAAGGTGGCTGAATTGGTGAAATACCTGAGTATCAAGTATGTATCACAGGAGCCCATCACAGAGGCAGAAATGCTGAAGAGTGTCATCAAAGAGCACAAGGATCACTTCCCTGAGATCTTCAAGAAAGTCTGTGAGTGCATGGCAGTTGTCTTTGGCATTGAAGTGAAGGAAGTGGACCCCACCAGCCACACCTATGTGCTTGTCAAAATACTAGACCTCACCTATGATGGGATAGTCAGTGATGCCCAGGGTATGCCCAAGACTGGCTTCCTGATACTGATCTTGGGCATAATCTTTATGGAGGGTAACTGTGCCCCAGAAGAGAGAATCTGGGAAGTGCTGAATATTATTGGGGTGTATGCTGGGAGGGAGGATTTCATCTATGGGGAACCCAGGAAGCTCATTACCAAAGATTTAGTGCAGGAAAAGTACCTGGAGTGCCAGCAGGTGCCCAACAGTGATCCTCCACGCTACAAGTTCCTGTGGGGTCCAAGAGCCTATGCTGAAACCACCAAGATGAAAGTCCTTGAGTTTTTCACCAGGGTCACTGGGACTGACCCCACTGCCTTCCCACGCTGGTATGAGGATGCTTTGACAGATGAGAGAGAGCGAGCGGAGGCCGGTGCTGTCACCAGTGACAGTACTACCACAAGGGCTAGTAAAAGTTCCAGCAGCTTCTGTCCTGAGTAAAGTTTAAGGCAGTTTCTCCAGTTTTGAAGAGGGAAATCAAGATTCTATGTAGTGGAGAGTTGAATTACAGATTTTACCCTTTTTGTTTTTTGCTAGATTTCAAAAGTTCTTTCTCCTAAAAGATTAGCTTCAGAGTTTAGGTTTGTGAATGATACTGGTCATGTATTTAGTGCTGTTTAACAGGTTTAAGGATAAGAATTTTGCTGTTCTGTAAAATAAAATGGGGAACCTTACATCTCATTTTGTGATCAGCAGGATAACATGGCATTGGAATAGAAATTAACAATGTAAAAGTGTGCAGCAATAAAATAGATGAGATCAAGAAATTGGGGGCAAATGTACAAGATGGTTACACTAGGATTATTGTATCTGAGTTTGCTGTTTTATAAAATTAAAGATATACCTGGCTTGGCTTTGCTAATTAAAGAATATGCAAAATTAAATATTAGTGAGAGTACCAATTTAATGGCTCATTTATTATAGGTGTGTCTTACAGGTTAGAAAAAAAACCTAGGATGGAAAACCACTCTTAGGTGTTCCTTTAGGATCATGAATAAACCAGAGAGAAATCCCCACTTAGAGCAAGTGTGGAAAGTGTCCTGTGCCCTTGTACCCATGCCTCTGAACACAGTGCACAAAATAAGTGCTCTATATACTATGTCTGCAAGGATTATCTGACAAGGTGATATTTCTTTGAAGTGGTAGCCAGAGGCTGGCATTTTTTCCCTGGCCTAGGACAGCCAGAGCCTGCTCCATTGAAAGGAAATTTTAATTATGCTATCTTGAGTGTAATTTTGCCAGCTCTCAGCAAAGGCAAGATTTGGGGTGGGGTGAAATGAATGAATAGTGGTTTGTATGGAAGAGCCGCTGGAGAGAGGAAAGGAGTTAGTCTTTGACTCAAATTCTAGGAATTTTCTGGTGCATTTCACTGGGGAAGACTTCCTCACATTCAAATTAAATAATACAGCCACTAACGGAAAATTCAGTGAGTCTTATGTACAAGGTTGCATTTCTGGCTCACTGAGTATCTTGTGCCATAGAGTGCTGCATGTTCTCTGAAATGTCATCACACACACACAACCACAGAGAAGCAAGTGAGAGGCTGGGTTCAAAATCATATTAGAAATTACTGCTTTTCCTTAAAGATTCAACCAATTTCAGGCACTATCCAAATGCTTCACTTACATTATATACCAGTCCAAGTCAAGGCTTAACCAAACCTGCGTCGCTAATTAAGAACCTGAGACTCCTAGTAATTGGCAATTTGCCCAAGATCATAGTGCCCAATGGAGTGACAGGACTAGTACTAGATCTCAGTCCTCAATTCATCTAGGCCCAGAGTGTTTCTACTCATCATAGCCTGAGGCAGATCTTTTCTTTTTTCATTTATCTTCTCAGTATTCCAAGTTTTTCAGGCAACAAAAACAAGGGCCCAGGGGCCACGCACTAAAAGCGGGCCTAAAGAAGAAAGGTGAGCCCTGTCTGATGTAGCTCAGTGGATTGAGCACAGGCCTGTAAACAAAATGGTTGCTGGTTCATTTGCCAGTCAGGGAACATTCCTGGATTGAGGACCAGGTCCACAGTTGGGGGCATGTGAGGGGCCACCACACATTGATGTTTCTCTCCTTTTCTCTTCTCTCTAAAAAGAAATAAAATATTTTTAAAAAATAAATAAGGTGACAAGGAGAAGCAAACACCACTTGGGGATTATCTGTGGGCTTTATTTACCTAGGGTCCTCCTGCCTGAGCCCCAGGGCTCCTTGACAGTGGACTCTGCCTAGCTGCTGTCATTTTTATCCAGTCCCAGTAGTTTCCTGCATTACAGACACCTTTCTCCTACTTTTCCTCCATGTCTCCTCCTGTCCAGCTAGGCAACCTGGCCTACTGACCAGCCTGCCACTTCCTCTTCCTCTGAAGACTATGTGTCCTGCTCCCAGAGAACAACCCAAATTTCCTGCCTTACCCCTCACACTGACCATTCCTACTCCCTGCAGAAGTCTCTTGGCATCTCTTTCTAGAATCACAATAGGAAGTGCATTTTGGAGGATGTTTAGGTGCTTGGGCATGCCTCCTGGCATCTTCAATACATTCTCAAATTGTTTTCCCATTTGAAATCACAGTATAAGCAAATATCTACAAGGGCTGAATCCTTAAAGCCCTGGAGTCCTCTTAGGAAATAAAACAATAGTTCCTTGGTGGACATATTAACTCTGATTTAAATAGAAAAAATTGAAGCATCCTTCTACTGCCTCTTATATGTATATCTGCCCCACAGTAATATCCTGTTTCCCAGTATGCCTGATGACATCTATACAGATATTTGGGAATGCTCAGTCATATGGAGTGTACCAAAGACTCACAAACTAACATTTTGACTATGCACTGTAAGGAAGGAAAGACTTCTCAGGCTACTGAGATTATAGAGATTATTGCAAAGGACAGTGCAGGACTCCCTGCTAAGATTTACAGGATCATTTGAAAACAAGATGTGGTCCTGTATTTGAAAGCACTTGTCACATAGTAGGCACTTGAAAAGTTGGTGAATTTCAAAGAAAAACTGGTTTTCTCAGAAACTCCTCCAAGAAATGAAGAGGGCTGTTGTCATAACATTATAATAGTTGCTTTTGATTGGACATCTACTATATGACAGCTTATAGGAGACTGTACAAGTGCTCATTCACATCTTGTACTTCCCTCCTTCTTGGAACATCCATTTGTAGTTAAGCAGGAGCCAATATGTCATTTCCATGCTTCCTTTGCCATTCAGCAGCAAACATGAAGCCCCCATGTTGAGACAGTGGAGCTACAAGGAGAAGCAGCCAGGATCCCTAATTTGCCTGAGAGCAGAAAGTCTCTGCCAACAAAAATCAGAATGCACAGGAACAACAGAAACAAAAAATGTGTTGTGTCAAACCATTTAAATTTCAGGATTTGTCTGTTGCATAAGTGAAGTTTCTTTAACTAATTAATGCCCAGCCCTTATTTCTGTTTTTAGGCTTACTTAAATATTTTAATTACAAAAGTAATTGTGCATATATACTTACCACAAAACATTCTAAAAATAGAGATAAATCACAATTCTCCTCTTTACAAAGTTGTCCCTAACCAATTCAGCCCTATCCTCAGAGGTAACTGCAAGCAACAATCTGATGCATATTATTATTTTCAAGCTGATTTTAGGCTTTTCCACAGACATGCCATAAGATATATATTGTATTTTTTACATGCATGGGTAATGAAATACATATTCATCCGACATTTGCTTTTGTCACTTAATAAAATGGATCTGAGGTCTTTCCATGACAGCACATGTAGATCTACCTCACTTTAGTAACTACTCCCTAGAATTCTGAAGTACATATATGCCATAATTAATTACACACTTCTCCTCCTGATAAATATACATTTCCCACTTTTAATTGGTTAATATAACTTAAATCAAAATCTTTGTACTTGAATCCTTAGGCAAAAGTGTGTATTTTCTCATAAGAAAGACATTTTGATGTAGAATCTTGGCTTATTTGAAACAGACTACTGATCACCACTGAAAGGGCATATTTTAAACTTTTGTAAAGATTGCTAAAACTCTAGCCTGTAAATGTTATGACAATCAATTTTCTCATAAACTAATGTATTTTAATAACCTACATAGTCAGAACCATTTTATATTATCCATATTTCAAATTTGGGGGGAAATTATGAGTAAAAATACATTGTCTCACTATTATTTTAATTTGTATCTCCCATTTTCTTGTTAGGTTAAGCAAAAAATTAACAATCTCTCACCCATATAAAGCTGTATTTATTTGGGTCTTTTTTCTATAGAGGCAGAAAGTTCAGGCATGTGGTAGGCTCCACATTTTGAATCAGCAAATGTGAGTCTCTGGTACTTAGTTTCATTCATTCATTATATGTGTATATATGTATATATATGTGTATATACACATATATATGCTTGTGAGCATGCTGGTGTATTTGTAGTTCATATTATACATACAGTTAATATATTGTGAATATCTCAGCTCCCTTTTAAGAAGCTACTCTTGGCATCCTTTGTCCAACTCTGAGCTTACACCCACCAATAATACTCAGACACATCTCCTCTAATCTAGTGTCTGTTTTAGGCAGCTGGCAGGTCTGCAGTAACTACTTTTCTCATCACAAACAGAAAAAGGTGCTGGAGGTCTCAGATAATTGGAGACTGAAATTCCATAATGCCTCCTGTACTTAATTGGTGGAGACCAACTGCCAAAATTTTAGATGTGGGACATCAAGTTCCATCTGAAGCTTTTGGAGAAACTGAATCCACAAACATGAGCAAGGCAGAAAAATTGGGTTGAAGTGAAGACTGTAATCCCAGAGTCCTGCTCACTTGGTACCCTTTCTTCTCCCTCAGGGGCAGTGGCCCTGGCATGTAACCACAGAACTCCAGGGTTCCTTCTGAGCACTGCTAGGAAAGCTCTATGTCAGAAGATCTTTCTTTCCTCAGCCATGGACTTCATCAGGCCCTGCACAGGCATCCAGGTGTGTGTACCGATTCCCAGTTTTGCTCCCTGGCTTTCTAGCACTGCCAACAAACTGGAGCCCCCAACCTTTGCATCCCCAACATATCTTACCATCTTGTTTCTTGTTCCCCAACTCATTGTCCCACCCTTGACTTAGACACACAGCCACACACAGTCCTACCCATTAATTGAGCTTCTATTCTCAGAATGGAACTGGCTTGGCTGCCTTCCCTGTAACTCACTACGCCCCTTCAGATTTTGTTAGAATTTTTCACAGGCTCCTCTTTCCTGCTCACTAAAATCCCTGTCTCTTCCTTCCTTCTTAGCCTTGCCTCGAACTCTCTTCTGCAAAGAGGCTATGCTAGTGCTTTACCTGGTATTGGGTTGGCCAAAAATTCATTTAGCTTTTTTCCCTATGATGGCTCTAGTAGTGCTTAGTTGTCTTTAAATTCATTCAAAACAATTTTGTTGGGTTGTATTGTGACATCTGTCATATCAGTGTACATTGAAAGAAAACTTACCAAAATTGGCGAATTTTTGTGAAGTCATTTTAATATTGAAGATGGAAGAAAACATACAACATTTTGGGTGTATTATGCTTTATTATTTCAAGAAAGATAAAAATACAGTTGAAACACAAAAAGATTTGTGCAGTGTATGGAGAAGGTGCTGTGACTGATCAAATGTGTCAAAAGTGGTTTGCGAGCTTTCTTAGTACTATGGACACTTTAGTCAAATAATTATTTTCTGTGGAGCTATCTTATGCATTGGAAGATGTTTAGCAGCACCCCTGGCCTCTACCCACTAGAAGCCAATAGCAGGAGATAGCCAACATACTAAAAATATTTAAATCAATAAAGTTATTGGTGAAAATGAAAAATGTGTCTTTTATTTTATGGAAAAAATTATGAACTTTTTGGCCAACCCAATAGATTCTAAGCACCAAATAACATGGAAGGCTTTCTGACTTTCCACCCATGTTTTACTACAAAGGCAAAAACCTTCCAAGTACTCCAATGACTCATGAATAATGGGAACAGGGACTATTTCCAGCCCCGTGGGCGTTCCAGAGTTCTCTTTCTGTGCAGCAATTTGATCTCTAGTATTCTTTCCTGCAAATTCTAGCCTTTCTGGACTCCCAGCTTCATCTCCTCAATTCAAGGACACTGTCCAGGCTCCCCCTCAGTGCACTGTAGCCTACTTTATCTCCCTATGCAATAAACTGGGGTATTGTAAGACTTATCTCATTTTTTTCCATTTCATAGAGATCACTCTCCTTCGTGGCCTGATGGCCAATAAATTAGCAGTTGTTGCTTTACATATTTCATCTGGACTTTTAGGCATATCAGGTAGGAGAGTTCAGTTCCTATCACACCATATTGGTCAGTAGCAGAAGTCCTATAATCCAATTTAAAATCTAAATTATCTAGATATGACAAATGTCCCCAAAATTTTAATCTTATTTAAATTAATAAGGATTGAAAAGCTGTAGGGCACATTTATATTAATATAGGCATATTTACACAAAATGGGAAAATATAAAGCAAAACGCCAACAATTTACTCTAGTAGGGAAATAGAAGTAATTTATTTTCTTCTTTATAGTTTTAAAATTTTCCAACATTTCTGAAACACAGATGAAATTTCTTTATAATTATAAAATATAAATACTTTAAAATGTGATTTTTGACTACCTAAAGTAAATACACATTCTCTAGATGGTTGGTTTCTCAGATCCTACCTAGCCTCTGGTGTGTCTACTGCTGGTTTGACTAAAAAGAAAAAAAAAATGCAATCCAATTTATAAACTGTATGTAGTAATCCAACTTCTTTAATGCTTTCAAAGACAATGCTACACAGATAAGAATCTATGTTCTTTTTAAAGCCCTCTATCCAGAAAAAGTATTAACTTATATTTTGAAAAGAAAACTTATATTTATATTTAAATCATGTTCTCTTTGATATGATTAGATCCAGTATTTATATGAAGGACAGTATACAGGCAATTTGAGGAGAAGGAATTATAATGACCATATTTATTATTTTGAGTTGTATATGTCTGTTGTCAAAGCTCATACTAAATAAATCATGTTATTTTAAAAATACATTCTTTATTCATTACTGCATTAATTCTGAGGTGTACCTTAAAATGCACTTTTACTTTTCTATTATTGATGCAACATTTTCATAAGAATGCTTATTGTTTTCTTTCATAGATTATCGAGTTCTACCCATAATTATCTTTCACAAAACAAATATGTAAAAAGTGCCGTTTCATAATTTTGATGTTTCTCTATTCTATGTTATATGGTTTTGTTGTTAGCTATATATCTCACATAATCATTTTCTGCACTCAACAATTTCACCATTTTAATGGTTTCATTCACACACTGCCCTAGCAAAACCATCAATGTCCATGGATATAATTCCATATTATTTGTGTGCCTTCAGATTTTCTCATTGCTGTTATTTCTACATTTTTCTTTTCTCTCTTTTTTAGAACCATGCAGACTTTCCTCATGTGAGCATTTTTTTCTGTATTTTTGGACTATGGCCCTATTTCTGAAACTAATCAATCCCTGAGTTTTACCCAACAATTTTCATCCAAAGATGTTTCTACAGATTTTCAGTTGTAAAATATATACACATTATTTCTTTGCAATGGAATCATCTTACAATTATTTTATCGTTCCTTTTCTAAAATATATGTTTGCATTCTCCAGAACAAGATACAAGTGAATTAATAAAGCACCAATATCTTTGCCAATGCCGTTTTTTACCAAAACCATTTAATAATTTAACTAGCATTTGCTCCTTACAAAATTTAAACTGTTCATTTGCCCACATCACCTTGTTTCCTTTATATGCATTTGTTGTAGATCTACATAATTTGATGGCTACTCCACACTATTAAACAATTATAAATTACTACTATATAGGACATTTATTCATTTATATGCTTATTAATTGCCATATCATTTTTGCCCTTTCTGCAAACTCCAGTATTATATATATCCTTTTCTCCACATGAGCAGTTTCATATACCTTAAATTATGAATGCAGTAGACTAAATGTTTGTTTTTCCCCAAAACAGAAACAAAGATTTGTTTCATCTGTTTGTAGGTGAGGCTGTTTAGGAGGTAATTAAGTCATGAAGGTAGAGCCCTCATAAATGGGATCGATGCCCTTCTAAGAAGAGGCCAGAGAGCTAGCTAGTTCTCTTTTTGCCATGGAAAGATAGTGAGAAATCAATCAGCAGTCTGCATTCTGAAAGAGGAATTTCACCAGAATCCAACCATGTTAGCACCATGATTTCACAGTTCAGAACTGTGAGAAATAAAATTCTGTTGTTGATAAGCCACTCAGTTTGTCGTATCTTGTTATAGGAGCCTAAGCTGTGTAAGCAACTAAGATGCAGTGTCTAAAGCCATTACTTTATAACAGTTTTTTAAAATTTCTTTTTCAGATATTTCAGACTTTCTGATGCATTTAAAGAAACAATTTCTGTTCTATTGATATTATTTATTGTTTTTCTAATTTCAATTTCATTGATTTCTGCTCTTATCTGTATTATTATACTTCTGTTTGCCTTGGGTTTAATTTACTTTTATTTCTCCAATTTCTTAAGGTAAAGTTGCTATTACTGTGTTAAGCCTTTTCTTCCTTTCTAATTTAAGCATTTAATGACAAATTTCCCACTTTGCAATGCTTTAGCTGAGTACCACTAAATTCTACAGTGTATTTAGATTTTCATTCAGTTCAAAATATTTTCTAATTTCCTTGAATGATTTATTTTGACACATGGTTTAGTAAGAATGTACTGTTTAATTTCCAAATGTCTGGGGACGTTGTTGATATAAAATAAATATTAGAGTTTTAAATGCCCAAATAAGAAGTTTGAACCTAATGTGATGAACAATGAGGGTCCATTGATTATTTCTGTCAAGCATACTGATGATCAGAGCTAATTTTGAGAAAAGACAACCTTGAGGGATTAAATGGATCCGGAAGCTAGAAGTAGGTAGGTAGCTAGGAGTCAACTACTCATTCTAGCCAACTATGCCATGTGCACTTACATTTATTGAATTTCTCTCTGTTTCTAAAAGACCATTTATATAAGTATTCAGGTCACTTTGAATTCAAACATACTAGCAAATTCACTAGCTGGTGTCATCTGCAAACCTAATTAGCACACACTGTAACTATGTACATGAACCATTTATTTAACCATTATTGTGGCCAAGCCAGTTAAATTGCTCAAACTGAGCAAAAGCTGTTGTTAGCAGAATAGATATTTGCATTTAATTTATGAGTTTTAACCTATATGTAATTGTTTGTAGCTACTTAGAACCTAAATATAATTGTAGAGACGTAATTAGTGTGACATCAAAATCTTATAAATCTAATTATTATGAATCGCATACCTCAAAGTCTGGTTGCTAACATATTTTTACAAGGTTTCATACTTTTTTAAAATCAAGACATTTATTTCAACAAGTCTCTTGGAACTTAGAAATACTGTGGAAGTAGAACAATTGTCACCCAATGTTTGTGACCTCAAAGGTAAGCAAGATTAAGTTGGGCTGTAATCTTATATTTTTTAAAACCCCTAGTTGGTGTGGCTCAGTGGATTGAGCAAATGCCTGGGTTGTGGGCCAGGTGACCATTTAGGTGCATGCGAGATGCAACCTGAAACCAATTGATGTTTCTCTCCATCCCTTTCCCTCTCTCTAAAAACAAATAAAATCTTACTGGAGTGATGCACCTATAACCCACAGAATGTTAGAGACTAAAAGCTATAACCAGAAGCTAAAATAAAAGCATGGAACAGACTCTCCTTCTAACACTTAGATGCAACCAGTAATACTGGCATCTTGATTTAAGACTTCTGGTCTTCAGAATTGTGAAACAATAGATTTCTGTTGTTTCAAACTACCCAATTTATAGAACTTTGTTTTAGCAGTCCTGATGAACTAATATATTCACCCTCAAGTCCTATCTGTGTGTATGTTTCTTGTTTGCTTTTGGAGGTTGTTGTTGTTGTTCTTTTATTTTTAGAAATCTATGAAACCCAGGATCTTTCCATTTTGAAGTATTTGTTCAGCAGTCAGACCTAGTGGCAAGATACCTTGAATATAACATAAAGCAAGTTTTGCTGTAACTTCTATGACTAAAACTAGATAATATTATGTTTTAAGAATTAATGTGTAATTTAATGAACTACTGAAAAGTGTGCTTTGAAAAAAGGACAGGCTGCTAGCAAAAGTTTAATTCCCGTGTTCAGATTCTCCATATGACTAACCTTTCTTTACTCACTGATTAATGTGTTTACTTGTCTTCTGGGTGAGCATAGAGTTGAATATCAAATTTGTAGCTGACTCAGTTTTTAGTGGATATTCAAATACATTCTTTTTCAAATGCTAGGTAAAAACCTATCCTTAGTAAAATAAAATGTAGGCAATGAGCAAATAAACTTGTACCCAGAAAATAGTTAGTGCGAGTTTCTTTTAAGGTTGTTAACTGGGATTTATATCAGTTTCCCTTGCTTATATAGGT
Organism: Carollia perspicillata; assembly: GCA_004027735.1. Classification (NCBI taxonomy): domain Eukaryota; kingdom Metazoa; phylum Chordata; class Mammalia; order Chiroptera; family Phyllostomidae; genus Carollia; species Carollia perspicillata. The sequence goes on along the minus strand of PVKM010002679.1, from coordinate 44,683 downwards.
CTTTGAAATCCAGAAAAATATATGAATTTAAAGATGTATGGGAGCATATGTCAAAAATCAAACAATGTGAGCCAGTAGATCATATTGTTTGGAGGTCAAAGAAGCTGCTGAAAAATTATGGAATAAAGTAGGTTTCATAGGACTAAAAAATAAAGATAATTTTTCCATTAAACTTATTTTAATTTTTCATTCTCTAGGGGAAAATATACTGTCTTATCAATTTTGAGTTTGGAGCTCTAGTTTAGGAAGGGTTTCCTTCTAATTTTTTTTTGTGCAGTGGAAAATATTCTTTCCACTGGGTTTAAGGACAAAATATAAACATTTGTATCAAGCACTATGATAGACAATGGAAACACAGAGAAAAATAAGATATGATCCCTGGCCTCACGGAACATTGCTGATAGAAGACACAAAAAGTAACCATTACAGTATGTGAGGATTGGTGGGAGGGGAGGAAATGTGGAGGATGGGTTCCCTACAAGGGATAGTAATGGCGTTGAATTTAAAATTGGCCAGTGCATTCTCAGGACATGTGATAGCATAAATGAAAGCAAATAAACAGTGTGTTACATAGGATAGACTTACATTAAGACGTATTCATTGTTCATTTGAAATTCAAATTTAACTAAGTGTCCTATATATTTTTTCTAAATCTGGCAACTCTTTGTGTGAAGAACTAAAGACACTTCTGTGTTGTTGAAAGGTCAAGTGCAAGTCAGAAGTTGTGAGTGATGGGACTGGAAAGGTAGGCAAGTTTATTTGTTAGATCATGAAAAACTAGGTTGCCAAGTCAGGCAGCTTGTACTCAGTTTTGAGAACAGCAGTGAGCATTGAAAAGTTTTTAGCAAAAGATAAATACAATGAAATCTCTTTTTTAAAATGGGTTATTCTGACAATTCATGGACCATACATGGAAATAAGGGACAACCCATACAATGAAACTAGGGACAAAGAAATTATCAAAATACATGAATGTCAGGTCAACCCAGGAGAGATGATGGTAGCTTCAATTAGTATAGTAGTTGAGAGAGATGGATATAATGTGATGGAAGAAAACTTTTAGGAATAAAATCCAGAAGTGTGGGTTGTTGATTAAATGGTGATGAGAGAAAGAGAGTCTAGTATGACTCTAAAGATCCTGTCCTAGTGTTTGGATATACAGCATGGGAAATACAGGAGAATGGGTGAGACTTTTAGGGAAGATGACAAATTATATTTAGAGCATATTGAGCTGGTAGTGCTAGTGGACAAAATAGCAATGACCAGAGGTATCAGGGGAGCATTCTATGTTAACAATATAAATTTGGGAATCATTAGGACAGAGTAAAAACTATAAAAGCCAGAGAACCAATTAGGAACACTCATTCCTGCAGTTCATGGGATTTAAAATCTTCTTGAAGGAAAATTTCCACTCAATGTAGTTCTAATCTTGGTTCATCAATATACCATTAAAAGATTTAATACAATGTAGAATTATGTCAGGGAACTGGATTTATTAAAAACATGGGGTGGAGTTCCTGTTCATTTTATTTGTGGAATTATCTCATATTTAAAATACCTCAATATAATGTGAGAAACTGAAGCTAGGAATAGGTCAATGTGGAGGAAAAAGTGAACAATATTTTTGTGGAATGCATATATCATTGTCAGGTATGACCTAACATGAACAACAAGATAACTTACCTGGGCCAATGTGGGCATTGTAAAAGGAAATTTCTAGCCTTTTTATCAAGTTTAAAACTTCTACTTTGTAATATTGCCTGTAACTTTATGTAGCAAAGGAGCTCGTTCAATGAAATACCAATGTATAGAATAATGTGGTTGAAAAGATGAGGTTCATATGAAGAGAAGTTTAACTTAGAAAGAACACTTATATATTAAATACATCTGAGCCCTTCATTGCCTATCTTACATATGTATACCAACAACAATCATATAGGTGGATTATTGAGAGCATATAATTAAACAATTTACATTTTATCCCATGATTTTCAAATAAATCCTATGAACTAGGTATATGGTTATTCCCACTCTATCAATGAAGAAATTCAAACTCAGAGAAATTGGTTAACATGTATACAGTCTTTGTAATTTCCAAAGCCTACATTTAATATCATACACACATATATATTCATAAAAATGTATAACCTAATTACTTTTTATCACTGTCAAAGTAACAATTTTTAATTTTTGTGCTTGATTCACAGTTCAAATGGATTCTTCTCTTTCTCTGAACAGTTATGAAATTAAATAACCAAAACATTGCTTTGACATAGCTTCCTAGTCTATCTGCCCTTTCTGTGTAGGAATATCTCTTTGACATCCTTGACATATGATTTTTAGTCTCTGCTCAAATACCTACAGTGACTAGGACAAAAAGTCACCAATTCCAATGATTGGAGGCTGTGGCAGGTCCTCAATCTGTCTTTAAAGATTAACAGATCCATCCATGTTGTTGCAAATGGCCAGATGTTGTACTTTTTATGGCTGTAAATATTCCTCTGTGTGCATTTCACATTTTCTTTTTTCATTCATCAGTGGACAATTAGCTTGTTTCTAAGTCTTGGCAATTGTGAATAATGCAGCAATGAACATTAGGGTGTATGTATCTTTTCAAAGTAGTGTTTTCATTTTCTTTGGATAAATGCCCAGAACTGGAATTGCTAGAAGATATGGCAGTTCTATTTTTAATTTTTTCAGGAACCTCCATACTGTTTACCATAGTAATTGTACCAATTTACACTCCCACCAACAGTGCACAAGGACCCCCTCTTCTCTATACCCTTACCAACATATGTGATTTGTCTTTTTAATATCCATTCTAATAAGTGCAAGGTGATGTCTCTTTTTGGTTTTGATTTGCATTTCCCTAATTAGTGATGTTGAGCATCTTTTCCTAAGCCTGTTGGTCATCAACGTGTTCTTTGGAAAAAAATGTCTATTCAGATCATTTTATATATTTTTTTCTTCTGACTCTTCCATAATACTAACTTTTGTTAGAGCTCACTTTCTGCTGAACTTACATTTTAGGATACTAGAAATATTTTTAAGGACTTATAACTTCAGAGTAGCATAAAGGTAAAAAACCACTTTCTTATATGATATTTGTTTTTCACTAATGTGTCAGGAAAAATGCTTTGCTGTTAATAGTGAGATTGGTGGATAGAACAAATTATGATGATGTATGCTGGTTTCAATTGTAAGGTAATTTATCTTTTAAACTAATTTGTGAATGAGGTGAACTTAACTGTCATGCTAGAAAATCTAAAGGAATAAAAAAACCCTCAGAAATAGACAGGCAAACATCAGTCAATTTGCTCATAGATAGAACAGACTGATGGTTTCCAGAGGGTAGAGTGTTTGGGGGACAGGGTGAAAGAGATGAGAGGATTAGTAAGTACAAATTAGTAGTTACAAAATAGTCACAGGGATATAAAGCATAGCATAGGGGAAATAGTCAAAAATATTGTCATAACTATCTATGGTGTCCGGTGGGTACTGGAAATATTGGGGGAGCACTTTGTAACATATATGACTGTCTAACCACTATGCTGTATACCTGAAACCAATACAAAATAATGTTGCATGTAAAAAAAAAGAAGTCATGGGAATGGGTGTTGGGCAGGGCAAGGGAGAGCAAGGGGGTAGGTAATGGGGACAACTGTAACTGAACAACAATAAATTCAGCAAAATTGCAGAATATAAGATGAACAAACAAAATTCAGTTGTGACTTTCTACAACAATAATGAACAATCATTATTTTGTACTTTGCCATCAGGTGTGACACCATTTACCTATCCTTTCATCTAGTCCAGGGGTGTCAAACTCATTTCACCAGGAGCCACATCAGCCTCGCAGTTGCCTTCAAAGGGCTGAAATAATTTTAGGACTGTATAAGTGTAACTACTCCTTAACTGTTAAGGAGTTGAAATTACATTCAGCCCTTTGAAGCCAACTGCGAGTCTGATGTGGCCCCCGGTGAAAATGAGTTTGACAGCCCTGATCTAGTCAATCATTTTTTCTCTAATTTGTAAGGCCATAGTAAAGTTCCTTCCTGAAATTAATCATTAACTGTGTTAGTGTTGCTGCTGTATCAAATTGCTGCAAACTAAAGAGGCTTAAAATAACACAAATGTAGTATCTTACAATTTTGGAGGTCTGAAGTGGACTTGGTTAAAATTAAGATATTGTCCAGGCTGAATTCTTCTGAGACTCCAGAGAAAATATCTCCTTGCCTTTTCCTGCTTTCAGAGTGCCAGTGTTCTTTGCCTAGTAGTCCCGTCATCAATCCCGAAAGCATCATTCCAACCTCCGCTTCTACCATCACAGCCCTTCTCTGTCTGACCCTAACTCTACTGCTTTCTTTTTATAAATTGATTACACTAGACTACCTGAATATTTCACATGAATCTCCCCACCTCAGGACATTAATTTAATCACATCCGCAAAGTACTTTTTACTATGTAAATTAACATTTTCACAGATTCTAGGGTTCAGGATGTGAACATACTTGATGGGTCATTATTCAGCCAACCACAGTATGTTTTTCTGAGCTCCACACTTGTTGGTTAAACAGCATTCCAAGATTTACCAGACTAGTTAGCCTTTCAAGGATTATCAACTGAATCCATTAATCTAACTGCAATGCACTGAATAAATTGATCGGAATATACCACAAGTAACTGTAGAGGGCAATTTCCTGCACCAAAGTTTGGACTCACACAAAATGACTTCTCTAGAGTTATAGCTTTTATTAAAAGTACAAGACTTGCTTATTGCTATTCACAATCTTGCCTATTTGGGAACAATGCTTGGGATATTTTGAAGACACTATATGCATTCACTAATGATTCTTTACATATATTTTCACCAAAATAATACTTTGATGGTATGTATTATTTATTTGCATTTTCCCACAGTGAAATCAGTAATAATTTTTATTGGTGAATAGAACAAACTGATGCTTAAAAATTAATTTAAGCTATATTACAACCTGTATTTTCAGAGGCACAGATAGGAGACAATATAAATACTTTTTTCTAAATTAATGCAATATACAAAAGAGCAATGAATATATATATGTGTATATGTAAAATTTCTGGACCCAAGCCCAACATGGGGGCAGCAGGTTCCTCCATACCAGAAGGGTGTTGGAGAATTCAACTGAATTTTGACACTATATCAACCCAAAAAAAGCATCAGATTCCAAAGGTAAAGGGTTCAATCCTACAACTATACTCTGTCCATATACACACATACTTCAGACACCAGATACAAGCCCAGGTTGTTACCTGTATTTCCGACCGACTCACTATAAGTCAGGTTTCCACAATCCTCTTCTTGGGTTCCATTAATTTGCTAGAACAGCTCACAGAACTCAGAGGCCATTAGTTTACTGTAAAAGGAACAGCTAGATGGAAGATATGTACAGGGAGCCCTATCCAAGGGTGCCTCTCTCACAAAATCTCCACATATTCACAAACCCAGAAGCTCTCCAAACTCAGTCCTCTAGGGTTTTTATGGAGGCTTCCTTACATAGTCACAATCGATTAATTAAATCACTGAGTATTGGCAGACAAATTAAATCTCCAGCTCCTGCCCCCGCCCTGGAGGGCTGGTTTGGGGACTAAAAGTTCCAACCCTCTAATCACTTGGTTGGGTCTCCTGGCAACCAGCCCCACCTTCAGGTGCTTTCCAAAAGTCAGCCATCAACATAACAAAAGACACTTTTTATCATTCTCCACATTTAGGAAACTCCAGGAGTTCCAGGAGCTGTGAGCCAGGAATTGTGAAAGAAACCAACTATATAAGAATGACTAAATAAGTATTTCTTACAAATCACAATATCTATATCTATCTATCTACATTTCCTGCATTGAAATGTGAAGACATAACCAGGTGTGGAAGAAAAGGAGTTACATGCGAAACCTGACATGCTCAGGGGAGACCTGCAAGGCAGCCTTACAAACTCAGAGACCTAAAGGAACCACATAGGATGGTCTGAAATTAAAACTTTATAACTAAAAGCAGTTCATGGTGGGTAATCATGTGTAAGGCCAGTATTTTTCCCTGACAAAAGTCAATCTTTACCTTAACTGAGCCTGTCTGTTGTCTTTTTGCATCTATGCTAACATACCTTCGGAAAGTCAAATTTCCTTTTTCCGGACCCCTCAAAACACAGACACCTCAGTAGCTGAAGACCACAAATCCCCTCATTGTTATTGTTATCATGTTAATTGTTGACTATTAACTACCCCATACTCACCAATGTGAAAGTAAGTGTTTATCATTTTACTTTTTATCCAATCACAAAGTTTTCCCTGTGTTGCTTTCTCCCACCTCCCTAATTTATCAATGGATTTCATGTAACCCACTTAGTCTTCTTTTTTTACTGTAATGTATAAAATAAAGGGCTAAACTGCCATTCTCCAAAGTGTTTCCCAGTCCATTGAGACTTTGCTTCCCAGCAATCACTGTCAGTTTGGCTCAAAAAAGACACCAAAATTCTCTATGGGTGTGAATGTTTCTTACGTTTACACAGGCATATCCAAAAAAACAGATTTTTCCCCTAATCCCTACCACACTGGGTTTTCAAAAGGAAGTTTCTCACGACCAAAGGAAAGACAAAAAAGAGGTCACATACTAAACCTGACAAGCCCAGGAGAGGACTGAATGGCGCGTTACAAACTCAGATCTAAAGTAATGGAGAAGGTTGGTCTCAAATTAGAACTTTCTAAGTAACAGAGGTTCATGACAGGCAGTCATGTCCTAGGGCAGCATTTTTCCGTAACAAAGTTCAGTTTTTACCTTCACTGAGCCTGCCTGGTTTGTTGTTGTTGTTGTTGTTTTCATTTAGGCATACCTGGTAACATGCCTTTGGAATATCAAATTTGCTCCCCAATTCCTCCAAGCACAGCCACCAACCAGAGGGGAGACCACAAATCCCTCATTGTTATTGTTATCATGTTAATTGTTGACTGTTAACTATTCTACCCTCACCTGTTTTAAAAAAAAAGTATGTGTCTATTCATTTTACTTTTTATCCAATCCCAGAGGTTTCCCCAGCCCCTGCTTTCCTTTTTTTCTGCTTCCCTAATCTATCACCAATGGATTTCAAGCAACCCCCTTACATCTTCCCCTTTGATTCTGATGTATGAAATAAGTGGTAAAACTGCTATTTAGTGGAGCACTTTCTCAGTCCATTGAGATTTAGCTTCCCAGAAACTGTCATCAGTTTGGCTCAAATTATCAAATAAAATTTCTTACAGGTTTGGATGTTTCTTACGTTGACAAAACTAAAGTTGATTCTCAATATATAAAAGTAAATCATTTTTTCAGGAGTTCATATTCAAAGTTTCATTAATACCTGTGACAATTACTAGTTGTAAATGTAAAAATATATAAAATATCGCACCAATCCCCTGGGCCAGTTGACAACGATGAGAGTGCTGGGAAATTTACTTCCTTAATCAGAAATGGTGAAGGAATGTTAGAGGTCTCCTGACCTAAACTCTAGGTCCTCTCGTTGGGGTATCTGCCCATTTAATAAACATGCCAAAGTGCATTCATCGAATATCCTGAGTTAATAGTGCCAAAGACAGATACTAAAGCAGGAAGGCCCCCTTAGGACATTCTTGGCAGAGCTTTGTTTAGACATTTTCTAAGACTACTTGGGGTACTCTTAATTACTTCTGCCCTTCCCCCTTCTCCTCCTCCACTCCCACCCATTGCCGCTTTGCTGGCCAGGCTCTCTACTTTCATTTACATATGTATCTGCTTGAACTGTTTTGATATGAAAGAGTCACTGAGGCTCTTTATTAAGCTTCCGTTTTATTCTGTGTCACTAAATCCAGAGGACAGAAATCTTTTCATAGACTATGGACTCCATGTTTCCATGATATTTTCACTGCAGTCTATAGCAACTGTGATTTGCATTACCTTACCTTTTCCCTATATATCAAGGCACATAATTTATTAATTTTTAATGAAATAACACATATTGTTATTTCATTGTTTCTGTTTTTCTTTGTTTCCATTTGTCTCTCTAAACTGTGAGCTGAGAGGTTTCAGAGCCAGACTTTGAAATGAGTCAGCTGTTTAGAGCCCAGACACCGAAAGAGGTTTCCGTAGCAACGGGAGACATGTGGGAAAGCCTTATGCACACTTAGCTTAAGAAGCAGGATTTACTGGGTGAGGCGCAAAGCTTCCCCTCTGTCCTGGAGTTATTTTCTTAGCATAAGGATACTTGGTTTTTGTTAGTTTTAAGCTAACATTCAAACATGCTAAAAATGTCTTCTGAATGTAAACTTTGAATTTTGTGGAAATAAATACTGATATTAAACACATACTGTTTCAAAAATAACCATAAAATCAATAAAGCACTCTAAACTAAAGGAGCTAAGATTTAGTCAATAGTAAATAGCATAAGGCTCTTATTGTTCTCATCACAAACACACACACTGATACAGTGAATTCAATCTGCCAAATATCTTGCCTCCATCCTTACCTATGAAGTAGTTCTTAAATATATAGAAAATATCTGACACCTAGCAGGTTCAGATATCTCTTCTTCCTAGAAGAAATTTCAACTATTGGACAACCAATCTGTATTTGATCTATGGCCAGCTGATATGATTGTTTAAAATTGTATTAAGCAAGCCAAGATTTCTGATCTAATTAAATATTCCAGTTAACCCTAGGTACTTGCACTGCAATACAGCTATTGGGTAAAAGTGAAAGAATCAGTGTATTTCCACACACGCTCTTGAATTTTGAAGAAACAACTCTAAGGGCACTCCACTCTAGGAAACTCATTTTTTCTGTAATACAGAAGACACAATGCCTGGAATTTTGAAAACCATTAACAAAAGAATCAGTATATTTCCCTATTGAAGGGCACTCCAGGAAACTCATCTTTCTGTAATACAGAAGCTACCTATTGCCTGGAGTTTTGAAAACAAAGAACAAAAGGAGTTGTGATCTAAGAAATGTTGCAATTGGACCATGAGGGTATTTGTAAACAAATTCTGCAATGGAAAATTTTGCAAAATACTCTCTCTCAACCTAGAGCTAAACATGGTAATTTTCAAGGCCAGGCTTCTCCTCCCATAATCTGTGGAGGTATGGTGAGAAGCTACTTTATGAGAAGTCATTCCTTTCTCTTTATTTTTGTTATCCTGTATACTCTTCTGTCCTCTATAGTATGTTATCATCCTGAGGCAAGTGAGCTTTATCTCCTATACAGAGTCATTTTGTTGATTTCTAAAATAACCTCATAGACCTGACTGGTGTGGCTCAGTTGGTCGGACAGTGTTCTGCAAAGTGAAAGATCCCTGGTTTCATTCTTGGTCACAGCACATGCCTGGCTTGCAGATTCAGTCTGGTCTGGGTGCATGGAAAAGGCAACCAATAGATGTTTCTCTCCACATTGATGATTCTCTCCCTCTCTTTCTCCCTCCCTTCCTCTCTCCCTAAAATATAAATACATAAAATCTTTAGAATGACCTCATAATTTTTAGCTAAAACCTGCCTCAAATTTGTGGTCATGATTAATTAAAATATCAAATGTCTTTTTTTAAAGTGGCCATCACTAAAAACTATATGGAAGCAGCAATATATATGTAGCACACTAACTCTTATTTCTGCATTAATATAATAATATTAAAGCCATAGCTACAGACTCAGCAAGCTACTTCACTCAAGACAAAGTGTCTCATGGTTCACATGAAAGAATTTTTGTGTTGGTTTTCTTTTATTTGGTAGGCTCTAAATACAAAGAATGCCTGTAAAACAACTTTTCAAATATAGGTACCATTTTTACTACTGCTCCTGTTTTCCTCCTCGGAAATACTGAGATAGTAAAATTAACCCAAATCCCAATTACCAATCTGTTCAGTAATCAATATGTTTTTTAAAAAAATTCGCACCTGAGGATACGTTTATTGACTTTACAGACAGAGGAAGGGAGAAGGGGGGAAGGGGAAAGGGAGAGAGAGAGAGAGAAACATCAATGTGGGAAACATTGATCGGTTGCCTCCTGCATGGGCTCCTAACAGAAATCAAATCCGAAAACTTTTGGTGTATGGGTGTATGGGGCAACACTCCAACCAATTGAGCCACCCAGCCAGGGCAAGTAATTAATGTTTTAACAAATACATGACACATACTTTGTGCTGAGTACACACTTGTTGAATGAATAAATGAATGAATGACTGAATGAACATCCCCAGTTGTTTTTACCAGTCTCTTTCATGGACTCACCCTCCATTTAATCCTCCCAAGTTGAGAGTATTAACCAATTCATCATACTATGGTTTCACATATCACACACATTTCTAATGTGATCTTTTCATTTGGCTCCCAGTGCTAATAGATATTCCTGGATACTAGACATGTCTTCTTAACTTGTGAACTCTTCTCCCTCAAATGCTTATATCCATAAGTGAACTCCCTTTTCCATAACTACCTCTTCCAATCAAATTCCATTCTATTTTTGAATAATTATGTCCCTGTTAAAAAGAGTTTTATTTTCTTAAGCTATTCAGGCTTAAAATTTTCAGTCATCTTTGGTGTTTCCTACTCACATAACTCTCATTCCATTAGTTACAAACTCTATCCATTTTCTTTCAAAATGACTGTCATTTTAATCCACATTATTTCTTTTCTATGCTTGTTTTCAAATATTTATCCCCTCACCCATGGATTACTGCAACAGCCTCCTAGCCAAGCCCCCAGTTCCAAATTCTTTCTCATCCAAATAATCTCCACTGCTTTTCTTGTCTGCTGTCTCCTACAGCATTTATAATTTGTCTCTTAGTTTAGCACTGAATCACTTAGTTTTACACTAGTCCTCTTTGCTGTGTGTAAAGCTTATTTTCACAACATATTATAAACCTAAAGGCATACATAACACCTTAAACTAGCCTGTATTTCTTACAGCCCTGAGCATAGTGTGGCCACTCAAAAAACTAAGAAAGACATATGAGTAAATAATAAATAGAAGGTAGAGTAATATAAAACAGACAATAAAAGAATAAAATAATCAAAGAGGAAATAAAGGGGGGGTTATGTGAAAATAACCTTATAGGACTGACATCTCCCAATCTTGTCCCACTCCTACCTCTATTGTATTGGCCCAAGTGGAGCATTTACCAGGACTCTATTCTTTTTTTTAAAGATTTTATTTATTTTTTTTTAGAGAGGAGAAAGAGAGGGAGGGAAATATCAATCTGTGGTTGCCTCTCATGCACCCCCTACTGGGGGCCAGCAACCCAGGCATGTGCCCTGACTGAAAATCAAACCAACGACCCTTTGCTTCACAGTCTGGTGGTGCTCAATCCACTGAGCCATACCAGCCAGGGCTACCAGGCCTCTAATCTTAATCTTGTCTGAATAATCTGAAAGGCAGGAAGCATGGTAGAGCTGAGCTCTTAGCTTAGCATCAAAATAAGACCCATAGCAGAGCTGATACTTTGGCTGGAATAGTAAATTTTGAGGTGATTTGGAAAGACATTGGGAAATAAAGTGTCTTTGCTAAAGAAACCATATAGCCTCTAGCTTCTCTTGCTAGGACCACCACCCAAAGCTTTTGAGAATTTCATATCCCTGGTTTCCCACACACTTCCACAGAACATCTCAAATAACAATGCCTTATGCTTATAATACTGGGTTAACCAGTGGAGGTTTGGATATTTTTTAGTAACATATAGCTCCAAAATCTCAGAGATGCAAAAATTTATTGCTCATTTATGCAAAGTCAACTGAAGGTCACTTGGGAGGTGGGATTTCCCTCCACTTAGTGACTCAAAGATAGATTCTCCTTCCATTTTATGTCACTATCTCAACATATTGTCTCCATGGTTACTAAGGAAGAGGAATAGAGAGCTGAGCTCAGAGATGCCATATGAACTCTTAATGCTTTGAGTTAGCAGTGACATGTGTCACACCTATTCATAGCCCATTAACCAGAGTATTCACACAGTCTTAACATAACTAAAATGATATTGGGCTCTACAGGGGAGCACACAGAAAATTGCAAGAGCACTAGTGTGTTCCACAAGCTTTATATTATCCAAACAATTTTGCATCTATTGCTCCTTGATTTCTACAATTCTGTGAGGTCTCTGGAGCTGACAGCAGCTCCTTTGTAAAGATGTAGCAACCAAGGCCCAGAGGTGGCAAAGGTAACTTTTCTAAGGTTCCAAATTTAACTAGCAACAGAGATGGAATTAGAAACTGAGAATTCTTTTATCTTTAAACAATTTCCTCCTGAGAGGAAAAAAAATCAAGGACCAGGAGCAAGCCAATAAATGGTGATGCTCAACTTACTTCATACACAGCCACTTTCAGTCAAATAAAAAATACTTCTCTTCAGAATGTGTTAATAATAACGCTTAAAACATTTATTCAGAATATATTTTATTTTATTTTTTAAGATTTTATTCATTTATTTTTACAGCGTAAGGGAGGGAGAAAGAGTGGGAGAGAAACAATGTGTGATTGTCTCTCGTGCACTCCCTACTGGGGACCTGGTCTGCAACCCATGTGCCTGAGCAGGAATCAAACCAGTAACCTTTCAGTTCTCAGGCTGATGTTCTATCCACTGAGCCACACAAGCCAGGGCTATTTGGAATACATGTTAAAAAAATTATCAGATATTTGGCTGTTTCTAACTTCCTTATGCTGGCAAAAAAGAAAAGAAAATCTCTATTGACTGAAAGCAATGTGCACCACAAAGCCGTTTAAAGGAAATAGTACAGAAAGAAAATGTTGTTGAAATGAAAAGGAAATCCAATCAGAGAAAGAGTCATATTAAATATGTGATCCTGTGTCATTGTCATTTGATATTACACACACACACACCCATGAATATACTATATGCCATACAGATAATTGGTTACGTAGACTTCCATGTAATGTATGTGTCTCTGTCTCATTTATTACTATGATTCTCCTTGTACTCATCTCTCCTATACTAATATACCCCTGATGTAATATGTCACATTGTTTTGCATTGATGTGCTTGTCTCTTCCCTTCACCCAATTTTTGAAGACAATGATCATGTGTTATTGTTTGTTACCATCATGATACATAGTGAAATGCTCTCACTTCTCTTGTTCCCCCTTTGACAGTTCCTCAGCTCTAGTTAATCACTTTCATGTTCCTCAATGCTCTGCCCTAGATCTTATTTTCTTCTCAATCTATACTCTCCTCATGGGAGATGTCATCTACTCCCATGAATTTAAGTACCAACCATATTGTAATGATAACCCAATCTCTGGCTCTAAGCGTTAGACCCATCACTCTTGTCTATAGGACCTCTTTCCTCTGCTCCTGGAACTCAACATAATTCCAGATGACCCAGTTATCATTTTCTTTACCACCCAGAACAGCCACTGCTCCTATGTTCCCTAGCTCTTTGAATGCCACCACTATTTAACCAGTGACTCAAACCAGATATCTAGGAGACATTTCTCCTCTTTCCTATTATCCACCATAATCAGTCAATCACCAAATCATGAACTCCCTTAATTTCTTAAATCCATAAATTTCTTTTCATCTTTACTTCCACTACTTTAACCATGACACTATCACCTCCCAACTGAAGTACTCCTAATATTTCCTCTGCTATGCCATTTTCCATACATCAAAGAAAAGGATTTTTCTAAAATATCAGTATGATCTTGTCATTGCCATATGTAAAAGTAATCAATTATGTTAGTATTAGGTGCTTTGAGTACGCTAAGATGAAAAAATATGATTTTTAAAAAGATTTTATTTATTTATTTTTAGAGAAAGGGGAAGGGAAGGAGAAAAAGAGGGAGAGAAACATCAATGTGTGGTTGCCTCTCACACACTCCCTACTGGGGACCTGGCCCACTACCCAGGTATGTGCCCCAGCGGGGAATCTAACTGGCAACCCTTTGGTTTGCAGGCCGGCACTCAACCCACTGAACCACACCAGCCAGAGCTGATTTTTATTTTTTAGGAGCTTCAAACTTAGATGAGGATAGTTTTATGAGTGTTTGTGTCCCTCCAAATTCATATGTTGAGCCCTTATCCCAATGCGATATTAATAGGAGGTGAAGCCTTGGGAGATAATTAGATCATGAGAGTGAAGCCCTCATCAATAGGATTAGTGCCCTTATAACAAGAAGTCAGATAGCTATTAGCTCTCTTTCTGTCATGTGAGAACACAATGGGAAGTCAGCAGTCTACAACCCAGAAGAACCCTCATTGTAGCCTGACCATGCTGGCACCACACTGATATCAAACTTTCAGACTCCAGAAATGTGATATATAAATTTATGTGGAGTTTATAAACTATTCAGTCTATGATGCTTTGTTATAGAATCTGAACTAAGACAGGGGAAGATGGAAAAAAATAGTCTAAATTCAGTTAAGGTTTTTGGATATAAATGTCAGAAGAAACTCTGGCTCACTTAATAGGGAAACATTTATTGAAAGGATATTGGATAGATGACAGAACCAGTAGGAATTCTGGCAAAGTAGGTTCAGAAACACTCAAGAACCAAAGAAAACTAGGCAGTGAAAAATACAGGAGCAGCTGGTGTTGGCAACACTACTACTGGCCACTTGATTCTACTACCTCAGTGTACAAGCACCAATTTTCCCTGTTTCTTTGCATGACTCCCTCAGAACTCAAAGTCCTTGGAAGGAGTATTCAATTGGTAAAATCTAGGTTATATACATACATGACCAGGTGCTAGGAAGAAAAAGATACTTCAGTACCTGAACACTTCAAACTCCACAATAGAGACGGAGCTCTAATTCCCACCAAGACTCACAGGTGTCAGATACTCTCAGAATAGAATGGTTGTTTAAGTATTAGGAGGCAAAAAATGACACTGTATATGAGTATAATCAAGTTTATAATCCTTATCCAAAAACCTTAGAAACAGATATGTTCAGAATTTATAAATTTTCAGACTTAGAACAGCACTAAGATCTATATACTGCCTTTTAAACAACACACTGAGTGAAATTTGGGGCAATAGTTCATTGTTAAGAACATTTATATTTCTGAAATGAAATACATAAATATTAACAGTAAACTGACATACAGTAGTCCAGAAATATTAAATGAAAATTTCCAGTGATAAACAACTCATACGCTTGAAATTGCACACCCTGTCCTCTGTCTAGCCATGTCCCACTTGGAACATGAATAATCCTTTTGTCCAGTGTATCCAGGATGTATACATTACCTTCCTGTCAGTTACTTAGTAGCCATTTAGGTTATCAAATGAACCATTGCAGTATCTCAGTGTTTGTGTTCAAGTAACCTGATTTTACAAGCATGTCTCCGAGATGTTGCAGGTTTGGTTCCAGACTACCACAATAAAGCAAATATCCCAATGAAGTGAGTCACAAAAGTTTTTTGGTTTCCTAGTGTATATAAAAGTCATTAAATATACAATAGCATTATGTCTAAAAAACAATGTACATACCTTAATTTCAAAATACTTTTTTGCTAAAAAATGCTAACCATCATCTGAGTCTTCAGTGAGTCAATCTTTGTTGGTGGAGGGTCTTGCCTCAATGTTGATGTAAACACAGTATCTGTGAAGTACAATACAGCAAAGTGCAATATAATGAGGTATGCCTGTGCTTAATAATGGAACCAAAGCACAAGAATGATGATGTTTTGGATATGCCAAAGGGAAGCTATAAAATGCTGTCTTTAAGTGAGAGGTGAGCACAGTACAATAAGGTATTTTGAAAAATACCACATTCATATAACTTTTATATTATAGTATATTGTTAGAATTGTTATATTATGTTATTAATTATTGTTGTTAATCTCTCTCTTATCATGCCTAATTTATAAGGTAAACTTTATCATAGGTATACACATAGAAGGAAAATATAGTATATACAGGATTCGGTACTATTTGTGGTTTCAGGCATCCACTGGGGATCTTGAAACATATCACCCACAGACAAGGGGGGACTAGTATAAAGACTAGAGAAAGTTTCAAATCACATCAGGTTAGATTTTACTACTAAATAAGATTAGGTGAGTTCTGGTTTTTCTAATAAATTTTGAAAAATTTTCTATTATCATAGCTTTGGGGATTTGAGAATTTTAAGAAAGAAAAAGGACTTCTGTCATGACTGGCACACATAGGGCAGCTTGATTGTTTTACATGCAGAATCAACATCAAAGAGATTTTGGAAGTGTGATTTTTGGAACCAGGGCAGCTAGTGATCATTGGTCCTGGCACATGCAAAAAACAGAAAAGAAAAGAAAGAAAAGAAAAGAGAAGAAAATAAAGAAGAAAAGAAAAGAAAAGAAAAGAAAGAGAGAGATGATTGGCTTATTAGTATTAGTACCATAAAAAAACTCATGAAAGTTTTTGGAGAAAGTTGATTATTCTGAAGGGATCAAAGATAACTTACTGAATAATAATCCCAATCTAATATAAAAACAGATAAAATTTGAATAAACCTGAATGTGAGGAAGGACATACACATTAGAAGACATAGCATGAGAAAAAAAAAGTGGATGGAAAAACATGGAAATGTGAAAAATAGCTTAGGTCAAGTTTCAGGGTCTGTGAAGTCAAAGAACAGGAAAGGTAGAGCAAATCATAGAGAACCTGATTAAGTGGTTAATTTTATTCTTCTGACAATGGGGCGTCATTGAAAGTTTTTGAGTATGGAATTGTAAGATCAGAGCTATGCTTCTGAAAGCTTAATCTGGTTGTATTGTATCATTTTCAAATAATTTATATAGATAAGTCTTATCTGATGTCACAGAAGGTGTTTAATTTATACAATTGAAATTCATTTTCTCTTGTCCTTGTCTCAGTAAAGATGAATAGCCGCTCAATACCACCAGGCCAATACTCCCATACTTGAAGAACATTTTTATTCAATTGCCTACTAAGAAGTATTGAACAATTGTCAGGACACTTGTGAAGAACTATGTTATTAGTATAAGATAAACCACAAATAAACACATAATGCCAAATACCAGGCTTTAAATATTAATATTTAACCACTTCTTCAGTTGTTGCTTTTTTAAAAGACTTTATTTATTTTTAGAGAGAGGGGAGGGAGGAAGAAAAGGAGGGAGAGAAACATGGATGTGTGAGAGAAACATTCACTGGTTACCTCTTGCACACCCCCAACTGTGGACCTGGCCCACAACCCAGGCATGTGCCCTGACTGGGAATCAAACTGGTGAACTTTTGTTTTGCAGGGCAATGCTCAATCCACTGAGCCACACCAGCCAGGGCTGTTGCTTATTTTGTTTAATGACCTGATATCAGTATTCCAGATGATGATCAAATAAGTTAATTACAAATATTCCATGTGAGAAACATAGTTAAAGAGATCAACTCCAACAAACATTTTTTATGCATTCAGTGGGAGCCAGACATTATCCCTAGACAATTTCTGAACCTGGTACTCATGTCAAGAGTGAACTATTTCTTCACCGTACACCAAAAAACCAATCTCCATTCCCTCTTTACCCCAAATTATACCCTCCTTTCTTGGATACAAAGCAAACTTCCATCTTTGACATTATTTTGTCCCTAGCAACAGGAACAGGTAGCTTTCATTTCAAAGTATCTCTAATCACAGCTACCACAGAAATCAGAGTGGCTATATATCAAAGACCATTGGCTGCCCCAAGCTGATTAGCAGCCAAAAGCACAAAAGAAATGCATTCTCAGCACTTTTTTGTGATATTAGCCCATTACTTCCCACTAAGTGTGATCTATAAAGGCATCTTCATTACCTCAACCCTCACTACTACATTTGGCTCCATAGTACTGTCCTTCCTATAAACTGTTCCCTGCAGATTCTTTCATAACACACATAGGCCAGTTATGGTTGAGATTAAACTGCAGAATATTTTTCTTTGTGGGCTAGAACATTTCCAGGAATTAAGAGTTTTAAAACCTGGTCAGGTAGCTTAGTTGGTTGGAGCATCATTCTGATAGGCCAAGGTTGCGGGTTTGATCCCTGGTCAGGGCACATATAAGAACCAACCAATGAATGCATAAATAGAACAACAAAATCGATGTCTCTCTTTCTCTTTTCCTCTCCCTCAATCAATCAATAAAAGTTTTAAGAATAAGTTGTTTTAAAACAGTTTATATTTCTTCAATATCATTAAAATACTATATAATCCATCTGTTCAAATCTCATAATCCCTCCCTATCTCCAGCTAGTTCTCCAAAGTCACTCCACCTTTTGTTAAAGATTTTATTTACTTATTTTTAGGCAGAGGGGTAGGGAGAAAGGAAGGGAGAGAAACATCAATGTGTGGCTGCCTCTCACACGCCCCCTACTGGGGGCCTGGCCTGCAACCCAGGCATGTGCCCTGACTAGGAATTGAACTGGTGACCCTTTGGTTTGCAGGTTGGCAACTCAAAGCACTGAGCCACACCATCCAGGGTTTTTCTACATTTGTTAAAGATTTTATTTATTTATTTATTTTT
Organism: Carollia perspicillata; assembly: GCA_004027735.1. NCBI lineage: Eukaryota > Metazoa > Chordata > Mammalia > Chiroptera > Phyllostomidae > Carollia > Carollia perspicillata. The sequence continues at coordinate 26,205 of PVKM010002679.1, read as the reverse complement.
AAAGAGAGGGGAATAAAGGGAGAAAGAGAAGGAGAGAAACATAGATCAGTTGCCTCTTGTATGCCCCCTACCCAAGCATGTGCCCTGACCAGGAATCGAACCAGTGACCACTGAACCACACTAGTCAGGACTCTACATTCTTTTTTAGGAACTTCCCTTGCTATCCAAGATCCGTTTAATATCTACATGCTGATGACTTCAAAATTTTTTATTTCCAAAGCAAATCTCTCCTCTGACCTCCAGAAACCCTTCAGTCCTTCTATCTATTTGATATTCAATTTTTAAAGGTATTTCAAACTCAATTTTTCTTCTCTTTTTTTTACCATTTTTATTGTTGTTCAAGTACGGCTGTCTCTATTTTCACCCCACCATGCTCCCCCTCCCCCTCCAACCTACCCTCTTTGGCTTTGTCCATGCATCCTGTATTCATGTTCCTTGATGGCCCAACTCAATTTTTCTTCATAATCTTCCCTCACCAGCTAGATCCTCTTTCAGTATGCCATGCCTCAGTGAATATTTACACTTTCCATTTAGTTTGATAAGTCAAAAACTTAGGAGTCAGTTCTAATATCTATTCCCTCAACTTTTGTATTTAATCTACCCCAAAGTCCTGTCAATACCACCAGCTAATATTCCTGAAATCTATCTTTATTTCTCCCTCTCTACCTATTTCCCTCTGGTTTAAACCATGAACTTATTTCATCTGGATTACTATAACTTACTTTGCGCATAGCAGACATATTATAATGTTAATGGTGCCCTAAGGACTTGCTGGACTCAGCAGTTCTGAAGCCACTGGAGGGGAGTAAGATCAGGAGATCATGACCAGAAATCAGTTACTGGCACTATAGAGGACAGATGCTCATCTTCAGGCAGACTATTGAGAATGACACACCTCTCTCTGTGGAAGACTCTAAGATCACAGTTTATAGAAAAATATTAAATCAGACTAAGTAGGACTAAGTAGGAGGTAGGACTCAGCAGCTGAGAAGCCTGGATATTTTTCTGGGGAGAAATTGGCTTGCACCCATGACTCTTAGAACAATCTTGAATCTGCCTTTGAGAACACAACTTGGCCATGTTAGAAGCTCATACTCAGAACTGGTATTTGTTTTCCAGAAAGGTCTGCTCTATCTTCTGGATTTATTGAGCTATGCCTGCTAAATTCAGTTCTCTAAGAGAAGAAAAAGGATGAACAGAGAGATGTAGATGAAGGTAGGGATAAAGGGAACAGAAGTTCAGTACTGGAAAACAAATGGACACATAAAATGATATAAACATTGAGAAAAAGTTTTACCCGTAGCTACCTCTGTCCTTTTGCAAAATCACAAAATCAAACTCACCGTACATTTCTAATTAGATATGAGTATACAGTAATAGTAGCGTTCATCTCCCACAACTATCATCTCTCTTATTCCCTTCCAGTCATATCGTCTCTGTTTTCCTGGAATATACTTGCTCCAGCCTTAGATTTATGCTTTGTGTTGCAGCTGCTTGCCCCTATCTTCCTTCCAGGTATCCTCATCACCTTTTCTTTCATTTCCTTCATGTTTTTGCTCACACAATATTTTATCAGAGAAGACTTCTCTAACATCCCCCACCTGCACTTACTAATCCTCCTTGTTGTCTGTATACCCCAGTGAGGAAGTTAACTTCAGAAGAGAAATCTCTCTCTCTCTCTCTCTCACACACACACACACACACACACACACACACACACACACACACACACACACCACTTCGGTAGCTACCGCATGTTTACATTGAGGTATAATTAACATATACCATTGTATTAGTTTCAGCTGTACAACATAATGATCTGGTATTTGCATACATTGGAAATAATCACCACAATAAGTCTAGTTGACACCCATCACCACACAGTTACAGAATTTTTGTGATGAAAAATTTTAAGATCTGTTCTCCTAGCAACTTCCAAATATGCAATACAGTAATGTTAACTATAGTAATCTTTTATATGATATCCACATGACTTTATTTTGTAACTAGAAGTTTGTACCTTTTGACACCCTTCACTCACTTTGCCCACCCTCCCTCTACCCCCTGCCTCTGGAAACCACCAATCTGTATCTATGAGTTTGGGTATTTTTTTTTAGATTCCACATATAAGTGAGATCATTTGGTATTTCTATTTCTCACTACAGCATTAGAAAACAGTAGCAGGTTTATAGTAGGTACATATTAGATATTTTTATATGAAAAAATAAGTAATCTGTCCTGGCTGGTGTTGCTCAGTGGATTGAGCACCCGACAGTGAGGCAAAGGGTCACTGGTTGGATTCCCAGTCCAGACACATGCCTAGGTTTCTGGCCAGGTCCCCAGTAGGTAGTGCGTAGGAGGCAACCACACATTGATGTTTCTCTCCCTCTGTCTCCCTTTCCCTCTCTCTAAAAATAAATAAAATCTTCTTTAAAAATTAAGTAATCTAGTGCAATCTAGTGATGAAATACCCTAGTAAAAATATTTCCTATTGCTCCAGCTGGTGTGGCTCAGTGGATTGAGCACTGGCCTGTGATCCAAAGGGTCACTGGTTCAATTCCCGATCAGGACACATGCCTGGGTTGTAGGCCAGGTTCCCTGATGTGGGGCATGCAAGAGAAAACCAAACATTGATGTTTCTCTCTCTCTCCCTAAAAATAAATAAATAAAATATTTTTTAAAAAGAAAATATTTCCTATTAATTACTAACAAATGCTAACCAAAAATTCTCACATACTTAAGCAGCATCAGTCTGTTTGGCTAGAATCCAGGAACTATGACAGTCTCTGCCAACACCCACTCAGAACCCTTTTGCCCCATCCATCTGCTAAATGTATCTATTCATGTATTTGCCTTTTGGCTTTGTTTTCAGTCCCATCTAAACTTTTTTCTTGTCCAAAAGAAGAGGCATAATCTCTGTGTCTAGTACATATTTAGCCTTTTCCTGCTCAAGACTTTGTGTTATTTCTTTTCCCAGGCATTCTGAACCACAGCCTCTTCTCCTCAGTGGTGCAGCCAGGCCACCTGCCGGGCTCACCACATTGCTCAGCTCAAACAGGTTGGGATTTTGTATAGGCTGAGTTAAGCACCTGTCTCATACTGGAAATGTATGAACAAACTGAGTCATGTGTGGGCAGTACAACTGTGAGAACTAGTTTTCAAGCTGCTTGACGAGCTGTTTGAGTAGTTATGTTTATGACAGAAAGCAGCATAAGACTGTATTCACGCTCTCTGAAGTCTAGAAAAAAATACTAAGAACTGAGGTTTTCAGAATTAAAAAATAGAAATGTACACATATTTATACAGAACCAAAAGAAAGCACTAATTATTCTACTGAGATTATATCAGGTTTTCTTCCTGTGAAGATTTTCCATGGAGCATTTTGTAAACATGGGTAAATCAGCCGAGCAGTCAGAATAACAGGAAATGTAATTCTCATGTAATGGTTAAATGGCTATGGGAGGTCCATGAAGTTGATACTAGAATCACATTCAGGGCCTCCACCTCCTAACTTCTTCAGGGTGATTTTTCCAACAGATACTAATTTAGGACACAAGAAAAAGCAATATCTCCTACTTCACTTTAGGTTTTCCTTATAGTTGGAATAGTTTTATCACCAATCTCAGATATAGAGAACTGAAACGAGGGCTGGGATTTAGTTAGTTTTTAAGAAAATGGCGATCCACCTTAAGAAAATTACCTAATCTCTCTGAATCTCTGTTTCTTAATCTGGACATCATTTAGTAACAATGGTTCTTAATGGAGGGCTTTACAATAGCCGCAGTTGGGACTTTGGAAATGGACACTGGCATTTTTTGGAATTTAGCAGGTGGGTGCCAGTGATACTAACAGCCCTACAATGTGCATGATAATCTCACACAATGAAAAATAATCTCCCTCAAAATGGCACTAGTGCTCCTCTGGAGAAACACTGGGCTGGATGATTTTTAAGGTCTTTCCAGCTCTCACATTCTATGATCCTGGGGTACTGACTATCTTAGAGTCTTTATGTTAATATGTAAACTATTAACACATGGAACCAATAAAATCACCTTTAAAATGATTTTTCTGTTAGATGTGATATGAAATTTCAACTTTTCTATAGCCAATATATTGTATTGGGAGAAATACATACTATGACACAAATAGCATAAAAGATGAGAAAAGGAGAAAATTGATTTATACATATATAGTTTGTACATTTATCTGTGAAGCAATAAAATATTAACCCTAAGTACACTATTAAAAGTCAAGGATCTACCTGGCTGGTGTGGCTCAATGGTTGAGTGCTGGCCTGTGAATCAAAGGGTTGCTGGTTTGATTCCCAGTCAGGGAACATGCCTGGGTTGTGGGTCAGGTCCCCAGTAAGGGGCACATGAGGGGCAACCACACATTGATGTTTCTCTCTCTCTCTCAAAATAAATTTTTAAAAATTTATATTAAATGTTGGTGGTAAATAAACACTACAAATGCAGAAGTTGTCAGGATGAATAGAAATCAACATCAAAGTATATGCTACAGACTAGAGATCCACTTTAAATGTACAGATACAAATTGAAAGAATATGGATGGAAAAAAAGGTGTGTGATATAAAAGTACACAAAGAAAGGCAGAGGGCACTATATTAATACCAGATAATATAGATTTCGATAAAAGAGTATTTCCAGAGATTAAAGAGGGGCATTTTGCAATAGAAGAGAGAAGGTCGATTCTTTTTTAAAATTTTTTATTTTATTTATTTATTTTTAGAGAGAGAGGAAGGGAGGGAGAAAGAGAGGGAGAGAAACATCAATGTGTAGTTGCCTCTCACGAGGTTCCCACTTGGGGACCTGGCCTGCAACCCAGGCATGTGCCCTGACTGGGAATCGAACCGGTGACCCTTTGGTTCACAGCCCACGCTCAATCTACTGAGCCACACCAGCTAGGGTGGAAGGTCAATTCTTTAGGAAGGTATAACCATAATAAATCTTTATGTACCTTTTTTAAAATTTTATATTTATTTATTTTTGGAGAGGGGAAGGGAGAGAGAGAAACATCAGTGCATGGTTTTGTCTCACATGCCCCCTACTTGGGACCTGGCCCACAACCCAGTCAAGTGCCCCATCTGGGAATCGAGCCTGGGACCCTCTGGTTCACAGGATAGCGCTTAATCCACTGAGTCATTCCAGTCAGGGCTTTATGCACCTTTCAACAGATATTCTAAATAATAAACAAATTTGAAAAAATAAAAGAGAAAACTTCATATTTCCATAATCATTTCTATAGATTTTAACATTCCTTTTTCAGTAATTGAAGAACAAAACAAAAACCAGTAAAGATACAGAAGATTTCCTTCCTTTTGTGGGTGGTGGCAAACACAGAGAGAATGATATGAAGGTCTGGCACTGAGGAAGTACAAGGTGGTGGGGCTCAGCCTGCCCACCCTAAGTGCCATGCATTGCCCTTTTTCCATATGTGCATCTTTGCACGTAACCATTTCATTGCCAAGTCTGACTAAGGGTACTTTGTGTCTCAACTCAAGAAGGTGAAGAAATCTTCAAGGGAAATTGTGTGCTGTGGGTAAATGTTTAAAAAATTCCCACTTTGGGTGAAGTACTTAGGTAACTGGCTGTGTTACAACTCCCACAGTGGGACCCACAACATGTACCAGGAGTACCTGGACCTGACAACCACAAGCACCATCACCCAGTGATACCGAGACATGGAGGCTTGCCACCATGCCTATGCCCACTCAATCCAGATCATGAAGGTGAAGGAGATAGCAACCAGCTAGTGCCATTGACTGGCAGTCATGCAGTTCTATGACACCAAGATCAAGTTCCCGCTGCCCTACTAGATCCTTCCCTGCCAGCTCAAGCCATGCTTCACCACCAAGGGGCCAACACCTTCTTTCAGAAGGAGAGCCTCCCTGTCTCCTTGTCTGCCCAAATAAACTCTTCAGGAAAACTGGGGTGCTCAGGAAAAAAAAAGATATAGAAGATTTATAGAACTTCTGTCCACCACTTTGAGGTGATAGTTATAGAACACTGCACCTTACAATCGTAGAGTACATATCCCTTTCAAGTGTAGAGAGATCAATGTCTGGAACAAAAGAAAAAATATGATGTTCTTAACAGGACTTAAGTCTTACAGAGTTATGTCTTTGATCACAAGGGAGTTTAAATTACAAATCAATAACAACAATGTATCTAGAAAAAAAATACTTGTGAATTAAACAACTTATTACTAAATGAGCAGGAGAAGAAAGAATAAATCACAAGGGAAATTAAATATATATTTTGAACTTAATAACAATAACAACAATATAATAACAACAGTGAAATTATGTCATATCAAGTGTGGGGTGTAGATAAAGCAGTGCTCAGAGGAAAATTTATTGTTTTAAACAACTATAGTAGAAAAAATTTTCATCCCAAAAAGCTAGATTTTTTTAAAAAAAGCAAAGAGAATCTTTCATTTTAAATAAGTGGAAGGAGCCCTGGCTGGTGTGGCTCAGTGGATTGATCACCGGGTTGTGAACCAAATGGTCACACCAGTTCAATTCCTGGTCAGGGCACATGCCTGGGTTTTGGGCCAGGTCCCCAGTATGGGGCATGCAAGAGGCAACCATACATTGACATTTCTCTCCCTCTCTTTCTCCCTCTTTTCCCTTCTCTCTAAAAAAATAAAATAAAATAAAACTTTAAAAAATAAGTGAAAGGAAATAAATAATGAAGAGCATATATCCATAAAAATAGAAAACTGACAATTATTAGAGAATATGAACAAGGTCAAAATGATTCTTTGAAAAGTTCAATAGAAATGATACACTCTTAGTTAGGCTGATCAAAGAAAAAAGAGGGAAAACACAAAATACCAATATAATGAAATCTTATAGATGTTAAAAATATTGCCCTAGCTGGGTGGCTCAGTTCATCAGAGCATTGTCCCATGCACTAAAATGGCTGTGGGTTTGAACCCTGCTTGGGTCATATGCCTGGGTTGTGGGTTCAATCCCTGGACAGGACATGTACTGGAGGCAGCTGATGGATAGTTCTCTCTCACATCAATGTTTCTCTCTGTCTCTCAATGGATATATCTTCAGGTGAGGATTTTTTTAAAAATAATAAAGCTAAAATATATATTGTAGAGAAATATTATAAATAATTTTATTAAAAAGTAGGTAACAGATAAAATGGGCCAATTCCTCAAAAAAAACAACTCTCCAAAAGTGACAAAAAATAAAACAGAAAATCTAAATCACACAATAAATCCAAAAGAAATTAAATGTTATTTTTTAAAAGTCCAAAAAGAATTGTTCAAATTTCAGGCTTTTATAGTTTCACTGGTAAATTTCTCAAACACTTAAGGAGAGAAAAACATGAATCTTAAACTCTTTCAGAAAATAGAAGAGGGATCAATTCACACATCATTTTATAAGGCAAAATAGGAAGTTAATTTTAAAACCTGAGAAAGCTATTACAAAAAAAGAAACTAGGAGACAGTATCCCTCATGAATATAGGCACAAAACTCTTAACACTGTTAAAGCAAATAAAATTCAGAAACAGCCCTGGCTGGTGTGGCTCAGTGAATTGAGCACCAGCCTGAGAAACAAAGGGTCACTGGTTCAATTCCCGGTCAGGGCACATGTCTGTGTTGGGGGCCAGGTCCCCAGTAGGGGGCACACAAGAGGCAACCACACATTGATGATTCTCTCCCTGTCTTTCTCCCTCCCTTGCCCTCTGTCTAAAACAAATAAATAAAATCTTAAAAAAATTCAGAAACAGAAACATATAATATATATCATAACAATGTAACATTCATTCCAGGAGAATAAGATTGGTTTAATTCAAACAATGAATAATTGTAATTTTCCATATTTATTGAATAGAAAAAACCCACATATGGCAAAGTTCAACACTCATTCATCATAAAAAACTTCAGCAAACTAAGTATAGAAAGGAACTTCTTTAACCATGTAAAAGTTATTATCAAAAAACCTGGGTCAACATCATATTTAATGGTGAACTATTGAATGCTTTTCCCCTTAGAACAAAGGAAGAGTGACCACTTTCACCATATATATTCAGCACTTTACTGGAGGTACTAGCTATTACAATAAGGCAAAAAAGTCATACATTCATCAAAGAGGAAACAAAAATCTTCTTATGTTTAGATCTCATGAAGGAATATATGTAGAACATCACAGAATCTACAAGTAAAATTACTAGAACTATGTCATTTTAGTAAGGTTGCAGGATACAGTGTTAACATATAAAATCAATTGTATTTCATATAAAACAGCTCCAATTGGAAATTAAAATTCAAGCAATGCAATTTACAACAGCAATGAAAAACATCATAGTCCTGGAAGTAAATATAACAACAGATGTCGCAAACCTCTACACTGAAAACTACAAGCAATGGCTGATAGAAATTAACACCTAAATAAATGCAAATATTTGCTATGTTCATGAATTGGAACACTTACTCATTTTAAGATGTCAATTAATCCAAATTGATTTACAGATTCAATGCAGTATCAAACAAAATCCTATCATGCTGACAACCTAATTTCCTAAATGTATATAGCATTAAAAGGATCTACAACAGTGACAATCACAACAAATTTGGAGAAATATACTGCCTTATTTCAAGAATTACTGTAAAGTTATGTCACACAAGACGGTATAGTACTGGCCTAAAGACGGATGGAGCCCTGGCTGCATAGCTCAGTTGGTTAGAGTATAATCCTGATAGGCCAGTGTTGCAGGTTAGATCTCAACAGAGCACATACAGAAGAATCAACCAATGAATGCATAAATGAGTGAAACAAGAAATCAATGATTCCCCTGGCTGGTGTAGCTCAGTGGATTGAGCGCGGGCCTGCGAACCAAAAGATCGCAGTTCGATTCCCAGTCGGGGCACATGCCTGGGTTGCAGGCCAGTTCCCAGCAGGGGACACACAAGAGGCAACCATATATTGATATTTCTCTCTCTCTCTCCTTCCCTTCTCCTCTAAAGATAAATAAATTAAATTTAAAAAAAGAAATCAATGTTTCCCTCTCTCTTGCGCTCTCTCAAAAAATCAATCAATATTTTTTTAATTCTTAAAAAAAGATAAATGGAACAAAGTCCAGAAAAATACCCATACTTATAACAGTTATAATTTTTGAAAGTCACTAAAACAATGCAACACTGATGAGAACAAATAGCAGAGGAAAAACTGGCTCTCCACATGGAAAAATAATGAAACCCAATCCCTGCCTCACATCATAAACAAAGATTAATTTGAGATGGATGATGTACATTTATGTAAAAAAAATATATTGCATATTTATACAATGAAAAACAATAAAAAGGAATAAACTACTGATACATACTATAACATCAGTGAATATCAAAAATATTATGCTGAATGAAATAGGCCTCCTTACACAAGAGAGTACATAGTGTATGATTCCACTTACATGAAGTTCTAGGACAAGCAAAACTAATCTGTGAATAAAATCAGAGCATTGCCTCTGGGGAGGGTGTGGGTGGAAGCTGACAGGGAATGAGGCATTAGGGAAATTTCTGGAGTGATGGTAATGTTCTCTATTTTGATAGAGTTTTAGATTTCATGTTGTATTCTGTTAGCAACACTCACTGAACATCAACACTTAAGATTTCTACATTTCATTTTATGTAAATTTTCCTTTAGGTAAAGAACTATTGCTCTGGCTGGTGTGGCTCAGTGGTTTGAGTGCTGGCCTGTGAACCAAAGGGTTGCCGTTTCAATTCCCAGTCTAGGGGCACATGCCTGGGTTGCCAGCTAGGTTCCCAGTAGTGGGTGCACAAGAAGCAACCACACATTGATGTTTCTCTTCCTCTCCTCCCTTCTCTAAAAACAAATAAAATCTTAAAAAAATAAAGAACTATAAACACACATTTTATTCTGGTTGATGATGTACATTCTGTAATATTTTCTGACAAAGTGAACTAATGTCTGCCACTTATTGTGAAATGCATTAAAGAAAATAAATTGAGCCCTGGCTGGTGTGGCTCAGTGGATTGAGCACTGGCCTGGGAACCACAGGGTTGCAGGTTCGATTCCCAGTCAGGGCACATGCCTGGGTTGCTAGCCGGCTCCCTGTTGGGGGGCACATGAGAAGCAGCCACACATTGATGCTTCTCTCCCTCTCTTTTTCCCTCCCTTATCCCTCTGTAAAAATAAATAAATAAAATCTTTTAAAAAAAGAAAAGAAATTGAATTTATTGGTGGATAGATATGTGATAAGGTAGATATTGTAAACTGTTAATTCTAAAATCTGTTCAGTGTGTACTCACTGTATCATTCTTTCCATCTTTCATGTGTGCTTCAAAAATTTAACTGTAAAATGTTGCTAAAAAAGCAACCAAACAGAAAAATGCATGTTTATAATGATAAGGAATTGCCTATAAGATGTATCACTAAGTGAAAAAAGTCAACGTGCAGATGCCTCCATTTATGTAATATACATGCGTGTATATATTTTGTGTGTGTGTAGTTTGTTATAGTCTATGCATATTTTGGAAGGATAGACAAGTGACTGTTAATAGTGGTTGGGTTGTAGCTGCCTCCAGAGGGAGGAACTGACATTAGAGACATTTCATTGTATATCATTCTCTTTCATTTGGCCTAACCCTTACTACATTTTATTAAGAGTTTCTTGCCCTTACTACATTTTATTAAGGCCAAGAAATAATCTCTTGGTGTTCTGAGAATCAATTTCCTGCCACAGGGGGCAGTTCTCCCCATTATCAACAAATAAATCTTGGCGCACCAGCAGAGTGTCAACACAATTCTGATACTATGTGTCCATGAAACCGGAAAAGTCAGCGTTCCTGCTGCCTGGCACTACCAAAACCAGTAAGCAGAGAGAGGGGTTGAATCTTTATGGGCGCTTTAGTCAGATGGCTGATGATCTGAGAAGATGGCCAGTATGTACCCTAACAGGCCGTTGTCCCTTTTCCTTTCAAGCTGGCCTTTTTTAAAAATTTTATTTATTTATTTATCTTTAGAGAAGAAGGGAAAAAGGGAAGGAGAGAAGGAGAGAAATATCAATGTATGGTTGCTTCCCGTGCGTCCCCCTCTGGGAACTGGCCTGCAACCCAGGCATGTGCCCTGACTGGGAATCGAACCATGATTCTTTGGTTCACAGGCCTGAGCTCAATCCACTGAGCTCTACACCAGACAGGGCTCAAGCCATCCTTTTTTATAAAGGGGAAAAGTGTAGGTAAGGGATTTGGAATTCAGGAAAGAGGTTAGTCAGACAAAAAGTGCAGTCTGGCAATTCCCTAATATCTTTTCATCCGTGGTGATTTTCTTTACCTGTGTCCAGGGGGGAGGACTCTCTCTCCCTGGAACACAATGGCTCAGATACCACCTTGATTGCTTATGGTCTCTTCTGGAGCACAAAGGTTGTGGGCTCCTGACATCAGGGTGGGCCCTACTTCAGTTCCTGAAACCATAGCTTTTTACATGCATTAACTACTAGGCTTATTAGCTATTACCTTAGCTAAAATTTTCCAACTCCTGAGTTCCTCCATCATTGAGAGATAGTATCCAGTTACAAAAGGTTAAGGGCTTCCTCCTATAAGACTGCCCTTATTGCCCCATAGTTGTTACCTGTACTTCTGAACGTCTGGCTATAAATCAGAGGTTCCCAAGGCCCCCTCCCTGGTTTTGATTAATTTGCTAGTGGCAAACAGAATTCAAAATAAATTGTACTTACTGGATCACCAATTTATTATAAAAGGATATAACTCCGGAACAGCCAAATGGAAGAGATGCACTGGTCAAGGTATGATATAAGGACTCATGGCTTCCACGCTTAACCAGTTTTTCCATGTCCCAAATCTCTAAGTGTTTGCTAACCCAGAAGCCCTCCAAACCCAGTCCTTAATGGCATATTTGATTTAATCATTGGCCATTAGAGATTAAACTCAATCTCTAGCCCCTCTGCAGAGGTCTGGGAGTAGGACTGAAAGTTCCAACCCTCTAATCCCATTGTTGGCAACCAGCCCCGTCCTTAGGTGTTTTATAAAAGTCACCTGATTACCATAACAAAAGACAACGTTAAGCGCTCATTACTGAGGAAATTTCAAGGGTTTTGAAAGCTGTGAACCAGGACCATGGAGGAAGATCAAATATATATGAGAAATATTTTAGTCATCTGCTATAAACCATAATATTACAAGTGCTTAAAAATTATAGAAAATTCCATTAAACTATTAACACTTTTCTGGCACTTAATGGTTAATCTACATTTATCTAGAAAAATTATCTGTCCAAACAACTACTTCTCCAAAGATTTCAGTTTTATAAGGCTCGTTCAAGTGCTAAAAGGTTGTAGCTACCCGAGACAACCCTAGTGGCATATTTAAATGTACATACATATCTGGTTCTAATTTAATTTTACATATTTCCACATTTGGCTTTATACAAAGGAGAAAAGAGGGTCATTAGTAGGTAACAGAAGGCAAATAGCTTTTTTTAAAGATTTTATTTATTTATTATTAGAGAGAGGGGAAGGGAGGGAGAAAGAAAGGAAGAGAAATATTGATGTACCAGGGAAACATTGATCAGCTGCCTCTTGCACTCCTCCAATTGGGTACCTGGCCCAAAACGCAAACATGTGCCCTGACCAGAATTGAACCAGTGAATTTTTCTCTGGGGGATAATGCCCAATCAACTGAGTCACATCAGTCAGAGCACAAATAGCTTTTCTGTATTCTCATTGACCTAATACACAGCGATGTTCCTGGAAATCTGGGTGTTTTCTTTAGTTCAGTGTTAAATTAATTCAGCACATATATATTGAGAACCTATTCTGTGTCAGATATGATCACAGGCACAGTGAAGAAAGTGCTATGAAAGAAAGATCAGGTTCTTGCTTGTGTGAAGTTTGCATTCTCACTGAAGAAGATAGACATGCACAGTTAACTTTAGATAGTGTTAATTACTATGAAGAAAATAAAAGAGGGTAACGTGATAATGACTTAAAGTGGGGGCAGAGCACCTTTCTCAAGAGTACCTGGGAAAGCCTCTATGAGGGGTGACATTAGCTAAGACATGAATGTTCAGAAAAAATAAGCTATATGTGGATTTGTGGGAAGATACTTTTTGAGAAACATGAATCTTGGGCCTGCTTCTTGGTATGTGGGATAGATTTTCATATGGCAGCCCAAAATGAATAGGAGAATTCAGAGCTGTGGCCCTGGAGAAAAGATCCACAGCATCTTGTAACCCTAGAGAAATGAGTGATAATAGAACAGGCAGACTAGAGAAAGTCATGCAGGTTTGTTGATCAAGGCTTGAGAGTGGGTGGAGGCAGGGAGATCAGCAGGTAGAGTGGTGTAGGCCATAGGTCTAGTCAGACAATGTTCTAATTAGCAGAAATCTGTACATCAGTGAGATCTGCAAGAGTTGAAGCCTGTTCTTAAGGCAGACTGCTATCTGCCTTGCTTCACACATCCAGCTGTGTGGGAGTGGCCCTGAGCTCATAGGTGTTGATTGAAGACAGGACATAAGAAGCCTGCAGGTACACTCTGTTTCTAAGGGAAAAAAGTGTGGAGATGCTATGTTAAACCAAGGGTTTTTATGACTTTGATTAAACTTAGCTTTAAAATCCTAGCTCTAGAAATCATATCTCTCTCCATGTATATCAATGTATATACCCCTCAGAGACCTAACCTTTACCCATATCAGCAACCTCTGTGGCAGCAGAAGATAATAGCCCAGATCTGACTAATGGTCACAAGATCCTGGACCTCTGGCAGGCTAAAGATAACATCTTTTTAAAAAGATTTTATTTATTTATTTTTATTCAGAGAGGAAGGGAGAGAAATATCAATGTGTGGTTGCCTCTCGAATGATCCCTCCTAGGGACCTGGCCTGCAACCCAGGCATGTGCCCTAACTGGGAATCAAACAAGTGACCCTTTGGTTCATAGGCTGGTGCTCAATCCACTGAGCCACACCAGCCAGGCCTTAAAGATAACATCTTGACCTATGTTATGTTTCAGCTCTTGAATCTTACTTAAGGTGGAATGACAGCCCCCTCACTATGTTCCCATGAAACCAGACAGAAGGACTCCAGAGCAGACCTCAGAGCTGTTCTCAAGACCTAAAGAAATAATTTATTACTCTTATCTCACCTCCAACCAATGAGGTCCCAGCACGACCCCAAACCCTTAACCAAGGGTGTCTTGTAATTTTGCCGTAAATATATCATAATCCAATCTATAACCTAAGCATCATCAAGGAATTTGGGCTTTTGAGCATTAGTTTCCTGTTCTCCTGGGTGGCACCATTCATAATAAAATAGCTGATCTTTCTCCACTGAAATTCTCAGTGGTTAGTGTTTGGCTCTGTTAGCAATAGGTGGATGAACTCTTCTGTTCCATTGCATTCTTGCTTTATCTCACCAGTTGAATTATCTAATTGTTGTTAACTGAGAGAAACTTGAGTAGGGAGGAGATGAAATCTACTTTTTATTTCCAACCCAGATGATGATAATGAGCTTCACCACATTCTAATTACTTATTTCTGCCTGGAGGAACATCTTGGCTTTTTCAATTAACAATAATTTAATATGTTATTGCTTATCCTTTGTTCTTTTTCTTTGAGCTCATCCAATTACTGCACACTGCTTTTTTTCTTAGCCCTAAACACTAGTTTTATTGTTTTTTTATGAGATTTTTCCTAATTATAAAGTATCTCCAGTTGTATTTAAAATCATGGTTACATGCTTTGTATTTTTGGCATGTGCTAGAAGATTGGATAAAGTATCTTTTTGTTACTTGGGGAATAATGCAAGTTACATAATACTATTTGAAAAATTTTAAACAAATGGTTTTTATATGTTTAAACTATTTTCAGTCTAAGGTGCATACAATTTAAAGTAAATTGAATCTTCTTGGCAAATCAATGGCTGTGTTGATTGAATAATCAGTCCAGGAGCCATTCTGCAATGTTTTGCCTGTTACACAGTGTGGGACCCAAACTGTGCAAGAAACACATGAATTCACCATATTCCTAAAATATCTCAGAAAGAAACCAGCTCTTGGCACAAAATTTCCCAAGATGCCACTTTATCTATTTTTATTGAGTAATAAAAATATGATAGGTATTGTAATTAGTGTTCTCCAAACACTGCTTGTAGTCTATACCCCGTTATTTACTTTTGCAATGTTTTATAGTTCCCAAATGTAACTGCAAACTTCTTGAAGTCAGAAAATGTATATCATGCCTTTGTTTGCCCCCAAAATATCAAGCAAGTAGGGTCAGAGTAGGTTTCCAAAGGTAAACTGGTTGATATGTTTCTGTACCATTTCAACCCAATTGGTCACCCACAGGTGCACTGAGATCATGCACTGTCCCCTCTGTGGGCTCTTAGGTAGGCTTACTAATCTGTTGGTGGGAGAGAAAAAAATAAGTGTAAATTACACACATTTCTAACAGTTTTTTTAGACTATGTTAAAAATAAATTACAGCCCTAGCTGGTATAGCTTAGTGGCTTGAGCGCAGGCTGTGAACCAAAGGGTCACTGGTTTGATTCCCAGTCAGGGCACATGCCTGGGTTGCAGGCCAGGTCCCCAGTAGCGGCCATGTGAGAGGCAACCACAGATTGATGTTTCTTTCCCTCTCTTTCTCCTTCCCTTCCCCTCTCTCTAAAAAATAAATAAATAAAATATTTTTTAAAATAAATTAATAATAAAACCCTGGCTGGTGTAGCTCAGTGGATTGAGCGCGGGCCTGCGAACCAGATGATCGCGGTTCGATTCCCAGTCAGGGCACATGCCTGGGTTGCAGGCCAGTTCCCAGCAGGGGACTCATGAGAGGCAACCATACATTGATATTTCTCTCCCTCTCTCCTTCCCTTCGCCTCTAAAGATAAATAAATAAAATCTTAAAAAATAAATAAATAAATTAATTAATTAATTAATAATATATCCTAGAGTCCAAAGGACAATTTTTATGACTACTTTATTAACAGAACTCATCAGTTTTATTCATTGATTTTATTTATAGAATTTTAGGTCTAATAGAAGAAATGTAATCTCTGAACCATTTTATCACTAGAAGATTACACTTTTAATCAGGTTGTGTACTTTGATAAAGGTTATACATACTGGAATATACCAATCACTTAGCAACCCACCCTTCCCAAGGGATTGCGCAGTTCATCCCACTGCAATAAATCACTGCCTTACACAAATAAATTATTAGCAATGGATATGTGAGCACTCTCATTCCATTCCAATTTGCAAAAAAGCTCTTCATTTGATTTGTGCTTATGTAAGAGAATGTGTTCTAAATATTGATCTAACTTCATCTTTGAAAATGTGGAATAGGCTAGTAAATTTTGAACTTGTAATTGGAAGAACTGGTTCTAGAACTGACACCATTATTTATTAGTGAGGTACCATTGGGCAGGTTATTGTAGTTCTCTAAAGCTTTGATTTGTCTCCTATAAAATGGTGACAATGCTGCCTGCCTTCCCACTTCTCAGGGCTGTGAAGGTTTATGAGTTTGGCAAGCATTAGAGCATAATACACATTCAAGGGATGCTAGCCATACCATAACCAAACAAAGCCCCCTACCTTGAGCTGCTCTTTGTGAATTGAGCATAAATTTTCCTGGGGCAGATTCTGGTTTCTAAATGAATAAAACTTAAAGCCCTACTGTATAAAACTTGTTTCTTGCATGGAAACATTCATTGTTCAGCGCTCTCTAGAAATGTGCCTGTGCCATCTCTCTGACCTAACTGCCTTATTTTCAACTTCTCCTCTCTCCTTGCAATTCCTCCCCATTCTTTGAGACACATTTAAAGTCTAGTTCCTTGATGATGTATCCACACCACACTGATTTCTTACTACACTGACCTCCCAGAGGTTTTACGATGGTCTAAACCATTTGATTAACTCTAGCTCATCTTGCCATTGTTTCCTGACCATCTTCACCAGGTATAGGATATGGGATCCTTGTCTGCACTCCCAGAGGCCCTTGGGCATACCTCGTTTTTTAGCACCTATTACACTTCATGTTATAAAAATCATTTTATATATATATATATATATATATATATATATACATATATATATAGTAAAATGACTATATATTTATATATATAGTAAAATATATATATAGTGAGTAAAATGACATTTTGATCACTTATTTACTTACCACCAAGCTAAGAATAATATCATCAGTATATTGACACCTCCTGGGCACCCTCCTCCCTAACCCTGAATTAATGTCTATTATTCCACATAATTCTATATCAATTAACTATACATACATGTAGAACTATATACCATATAGTATTATTTGCTATATTTCATAAACCTTATATGGAATTATTGTGGAGGTATCCTTCTATGATACATACTTTTACTCACTGTTGTTTGTGAGATTCTTCCATGTTGGATCCTTGACTTTACTATAATGTAGTTACCAGTCCTTCTAACTGATGGATTATTTTTTCAAAAAATGTTTTCATATAATTATTCTATGCACTTTTTTATACTTCTCTTTTTCTCCACATGTATTATATATTTCTGTAGAACATATACATAGACGTGGAATTGTTGAATCATAAAATGTGTATGAGCTAAACTTGAATAAATATTAACAAATTGCTCTCCAAAGAAATTGGAGTCTCAACATAATTGTATGGGATTTGCATTTGGTCTACATAGTTTCCAACACATAGTATGGTTAGGATTTTAAAATCTTGTGGGTCTTGTGTAACTCCAGATCCACACTTCATTCTTTCCTATCCTCTATGTGGTCCATGATGTTTAACAGTATTCAGGATAGCAAAGGATTTCCTTGCCTTTGACTTCTATTTGGTTACACATGGGGAGCATCAGAAGGAAACTGAATGGAAGACAGACTTTGTCTTCCTTCTCTTCCCTCTATGTGGAGTTGTAACCATGCAAACTGGTACTTGGCTACTTGGTGCCTTGGACCTCCATGACTCAACAATTAATGTGGAAGGAAACAGGTTTTTATTAGTAGGGTTCCAATTTTGGGGTGGGGGTGCTGAGAGCACTCCTGCTCACAGCCCTCCTCTTCCATGAGACCCAGCACTTCTCCTGCTCCCCACCAGGCTATAAGCAAAAACCATGCTCAGAAATTTCCCATATCCTTATCTGTTCTTAAGCCAACTGCACAAACATGTCTCCATCCTCTCTGGAATGTGCACTTGTGGGTTTCAGAGTCACCATCCTCTCACAGCAGCTTTCTCCTTCAGGATCTGGGGTGTGCTACTCTCATTCTCAATGTAGCAGTTCAAGAAACTGGGTGTCATGCTACAATGGATCATGCTATCTCCAATGCTGGAGCCCAGGGAGGCATGAGTCCTTGTGTTGGACCCTGCCTCCAGGAGTGGGTTCCTGGCCATATAGGGTCTAACTCACTGGTGGGCCCTGCATCTCCTGGTCCAATGAGTGCTCCCATCCATGTGTGAAGCAGAGCCAGAGGCCCAGAATGTCCAAAATGCCAAAAGCCCAGAGGGAGAGAGCTTGTACCTAGCTCTAAAGTCCTGTACCAAGAGCCCCCATACCAAAAGAGTGCCTTATCCGTATGTCCTTCAGAGAAGCAGAAGTCCACAACTCAGAATTCCTGGTCACAGTTCAGCTCCAAGCATCTCTCCCATGCCTGTGTGCTTGGCTTGGTAGGTCCCTGCATCTCTGTTAGCTCTGCCACCATCTTATTCATGCAGACCTCCAGGCAGACAGACCTCATGGCTGACTCCTCTGCAAACCTCTCTGCAGACCTCTTCTGCAGACCTCCTCTGACCTCATCACTCCCTTCCTGACCTTTGGCCTGCCCTAATTTAAATGCTCAGTTTAGAACTTCCTATGGGACCTCATATCCAGACCTTTCTATGGTGTGTTAGTGTCTGCCATTTTTGCCAGTTCCCCAGTGCCTTTAACACTGTTTTGGCTGCCATCTTTAGTCAGGGCAAGGGTTCCCAGCAATGCACAGGCATCCGGTTAGGACATCCAGCCCTTCACCTCACCCCAGCTATGTTACAAGTCACTGCACATTCTCACCGTCAGTATGCAATTCACCCTGGGCAGCAGCCTTCTTCCCTTTAGGAAGGCCTGGCTGTTAATTTGTGTTTGTTATAAAAAGTGTCTTAAATGCTATGCTTTCCACTTTCCCTTGTCACCCCACAATCCTGCCTTCAGGATTGGGTTTCCCCTATTGTCAGGGGACCCATGCTCTGAAGTTGCTAAGGCTTTGAACATGGAAGAAGGGGCCATGAAGCAATGAATGCAAGGAATTCAGAAGACCTATAGAAGTTGGAACAAGGGAAATAGATTCTCTCCTACAGCTTTCAGAGGGAGCTGTGGGTTTGTGGTGACCCATTACAGAGTCACCACATCGTAAGTTAAAATCATACCTTCACCCCTTCTATTGGAGTGACCTTTTTCTTATGGATTTATAGGAGTTCTTTACATATTCTGGATACTAATCCTTTTGTTTTTGCTCATGTGCATTGCAAATATTTTCTCCCATTGTGTGGTGTATCTTTTTACTTAAAAATATTTTATATGAAAATTTTTAATTACAGTAATTCCATTTATCAAGTTGTTCCTTTTATAGTGTATGTTTTCTTTGTCTTCTTAAAGAACTACTTTTCTACTCTAAAGTCATAAAGATACTTTTGAGAATTTTTTTCTTAACAAAAGTTTTTTTTTATCACATTTGACTTTTAAGCCACCTAGAGCTGATTTTTGTAGCGTGAAACAGAAATCCACATTTACTTGATTGTCATATGGGTATAGCCAATTTATCTAGAACAAATTATTGAACTGTTATCCTCTCCCCACTATGAAGCATGTCATATTTCTGTTTCATGCTTCTCTTCTCTTTATCATTTCAGGTTTAGTGCATGTGCTGACAAAGAAAACATTTACACTTCACTTTGTTATCTTGTTATGTGATTATTTCCCTGTAATAATTCCCTATTGCTCTTATAACAAATTACCACAAACTTAAGGGTTTAAGACAACACAAATATATTCTCTGAACTGTACATTCTGGAGGCCAGAAGTCTAACATCAGCTTCACTGCCTGAAGCCAAGGTGTCAGCATGTCCAAGCTCCCTCTGAAATCTGTAGGAGAGAATCTATTTCTTTGTTTTTCCAACTTCTATAGGTCTTCTGAATTCCTTGCATTCATTGCCTCATGACCCCTTCTTCCATGTTCAAAGTTTTAGCAACTTCAGATATCTCTCTGTTGAGGTTGCCACATAGTCTTTTCTCTTGTGTAGTAGAATCTGCTTCTGCCTCCCCCTTATGAGGGCATTTGTAATTACATGTAAATCCCATCTAGACTATCCAGGATAATCTCTCCATTTTGGAATATTTAATTTAATCACATTGGACAAAGCTCCTTTTACTATATAAGGTATGATTCACAGGTTTCAGGGATTAAGATCTGGATATCTTTGGGGGCTATTATTTAGCCTACAACATACTCTATTAGTCCTGTGAACTTCTTAAGGAACTATGATCTTATTAGCCTTTAAATTTCTAGTACATTAAAAGTAACAAATGTTCAGAAAATATTCTCTGAATAAATACAATTTTGTTTCATTTCCATGCCATGATTGGTAACTCCTCTAAGGAATATTTTCTATCTTTAACTTTTGTTTTAGTTTCCAATGAATGTATGACAGCATAGATCCCTAGTAAATTCAATACTCTTGAGTAAATATAGTAGAGTAGAAAGAGACTTAGAATCCAGTCTTGGTTTTATCATTTATTAACAATGAATTTTAGGGCAAATTCATTTTTCACTTCTCTATAATTCTCTTTCTTCATTGGTAAAATGGAGAGGAGGAAAGACTAAGCCTAGCTAGTGAGAACCCAAGTCCCACACTTCTGATTCATAGAGAACATTTTTGCTGTGATCTGTTTTATATACCCACTGTGTATTATTTTTTAATAGACAATTTTGTTTCAAAAACAAAAGGTTCTGCTTCTTTAACAAATTTTGAAAATTACTGTTCTTATCACAGTCCACCATGGGGATACTGAAATACAGAGAGGAGTACTGCTTTGCCTCCTGAATTTACTTTTGAAAACCATTACCTTGAAACCATTTGGTTGAAAGGACCACTAGAATCACTTGTGTCCTTATCTTGGGGGTTGCTAACATTCTCTCTTGTCTTAGCACACAAAGGACAACTGTGTAAACTGTAAGATACCATATGAATATATGATCAGTGGCATATATCTTATGCATGGACAAAGGTCAAAATCTGCAGTACAGTCCCATCAAATTGCAAACCACAGCAATTGTTTGGGAAGAAGGAATAGAGGAACACCAAATAAATCAATAAGCCAAGACACTTACTATATTCAGTGTGGTGAGGGGTATGGAATGGTCCTTGAAAGCAAGGACTGTATCTTACTCCTATTCATATGACACATTTACATTGAATAGATGACTCAGTATCTGTCCCCAAAGGACTTATATCATTGTTAGTATAGTACATTGCATGTACAACTTTAATTTATTTCTATCAATAAGACAGACAAGCTGATTAGATTCACTTAGGCCAATTTGCAGTTCCTCAGATATGACTTGCATTCTCTCTCTCTAAACTTCAGCATAAAGCTCCTAGAGATAACTATCATATTTCCCAGAGATGATCAATAAAATTAGGAATAATAATAACCTTTGATTTTTTCCATGTAGTTCCTTAGGTTTTCTGGAAAATAAAATAAAATCTAAACCTCATTTTGTTATATGAGGAAAAATCATGTTTATGTATTCTGCACACTTACTGTTTGCATGACCTTAAGTAGTCCCTTTCTACCCTTGTGTATCATTTTCCCCATTTTTAAAATGAGAAAATTGAGACTAAATGATCTCTGAATTCCTCTTCAGATTCAAGGCTCTATACTATATTATCACATAAGTAAATATATCACTTTAACTTACTGAATTGGTTTTCTTAATTGTCTGTACCATTCAATAGCTATTTAATGCTTACTAGGTGCAAGAATTTTACTCAGAAAGAAAAATAAGCAGTAGGAAAAATGTTAGTTCTGTTAGTGATGTTGTTTGATGGCACTGATTTTGACTTTGGGATATATTTTTAAGTTGACAAAGAGTAACCATGGCAACATAAGTTAAGTTGATTATTGCCCTATTGTAAAGGGCCAACATCTTAAATTCATCCTGTGTAGTAATGATAGGAAAGAAATAAACATGCCATTAATTTCTCAAGCTCAATTAGTTTAAATTAATACCATAAACTGGGAAATTTCAATGGACTTTTCAGGAATTCTGTGACAGATCATCTAAGGGTGGAAGACCAATTTAATCTACTATCAACAAAATTAGATAAATTATTTTTAATGGCTCATTCCATCCATATGATTCAAATCCAAAGCTGGGTTCTTGAGGAATGCAGTAATCAACAAAAGATTAACACTGCAAACTTTTGTTATAAAAATGAAGTCTAGTCAATTTTTAAATGATTACAGTCAGGAAAGAATTTATTTATTTTTTTTATTTTATTTATTAATCTTTAGAGGGGAAGGGCTAGGGAGAGAAATATCAATGTATGGTTGCCTCTTGTGTGTCCCCTGCTGGGAACTGGCCTGCAACCCAGGCATGTGCCCTGACTGGGAATCGAACCGCGATCCTTTGCTTCGCAGGCCCGCGCTCAATCCACTGAGCTACACCAGCCAGGGCAAGAATTTATTTTTTAAACTGCATTATATATAGTGTAAGAAAAGACAGATGGGAAATCACATGATGTGTGAGAAAATAAAAATTAAACCAGGCATCATAAACAAGAATTTTTCAAAAGGCGGAAAATTCAGAAAAAACACAAAGAAATCACTCAAGATATAAATAAAATTAATTACATTTGAACTAGTTATTTTCTTAATTTCTCTGTTATATTATCTTGACTTTGACCATAGTTCCTAGAGTTAACAAACAGAGAGTTTTTGTTAAGAAATTCAACTGCTTACCAGATAAAGATATATGAATATTTCTTATCAGTTCTTTAGTATGACATGTTAGGAGTGATGCCTCTCAGCATGCCTTTCATGCAGATTCTTCTGAATATTTCCCACGCATGTCAAGTCCTTAATCCTTCCCTAACTCCTCTTACTCTCATCTCAAATTTTACAAAGAAGACTCAAGAAGATCAAAGCCATCTTTGTGAGTTCCTTCAAGGCCCTTCCGTTTCACTTCTGAAGTCCTCTCCCTGATCACGCATTCTTTCTTTTTCTTTTTGCATTTTAGAGAAAGAAATGTATCCTGCTAGGATTTTTATTTTATTACTCTCCTCTCTCTCTCCCTCCAGCATATTATTCTCTCCTTTTCTGTATTCACTTCCTATACTTCCATCTCTAGCACTCATCTTTCATCTATGCTCTAGATCAAACCTTACTAATTTCTGGGCAGATATTTTCATGTAAATGTTCCTTAGACTCCTTAAATTTAATGGTTTTTAAATAAAACTCACCACTGCCTTATAAACTTCTTATGCAACATCCTGCCTCTCCTGATTTCCTCACTTGTTTAATGGCACTACAGTTATTCGCTGTCATGTTGAATCATTCCCACTTCTCACCATCCCTTACATCACAGGTGGCAAACACAAGGCCCACGGCCCAAATCCAGCCCTCCACCTTATTTTATCTGGCCTAGCACCTTGTTTCTACCTGGTGGCAGCACTAAGCTCTCACTTAACTGTTAAGTAGTAGTTACATTTATACAGTCCTAAAATTACATTTGCCCCTTTGAAGGCAACAGTGAGATTGACGTGGCCCCCAGTGAAAATGAGTTTGACGCCCTGCCTTACATCTAGGTAGTCACAAGTCTTACTGATTGTAAGACTTTAACATTGATCTCATGTGACCTGTGCTTTGTGGTCAAGTTAACATCATTCAAGCCCTCATTTTTTCCTAATATCACTACAAATGCCTCCTAAGTCATCTTTCTGTTTCTATTCTCACTTCCCTTCATTTCATTTTTCATACCAGGGTGCTTTCTTAACATACAGCTCTAATCATTTCACACACCTGCTAAAAAACCTTTGCTGAATCCACAGAATAAAACCTAAGGTAGTCACCATTGTTATTCTATATTTAACAACACGGCTTCATCTTCCTATGAACCTTGCTTTTAGACCTACTTAACAGCTCTCTGTTCTAGAAACTATCACAATACATCCCTATCTTTGTAGATATTACCCACTCTATCTGCAGTCTTCTTATCATGTCTCTTTATCAAAACTCAAGGTCAATTCAACTTTCAAGAAGACATTTTTATGTCTCTGTTTGAAATCTCTCATTCCTACTTTGTGTTCCTTTCAGTCTCTACTTGTTTCTATGAGGTTTGCCTTATTGTTGGTATGTTCCTACAAATCCTGACATAATATAGGTGCCTATATATTTGAAGTGAATTGAATCAATACATAATTAATACAATACACTAAAGTATGGATTATGGTCATATCATGTTGTACCATGTAACATCATTGTTTCTTTTGGTAAAAAAATGATTATCAATGTGCTATTTTATATGGTTTAACCTCATACTTAGCTCCATAATTGGATTTTCTATTCCTTTTTTTTTCTAGAAAGGAATTTTCACAGTATAATGAGGTAATAATAGAGTGCCATGGTCCTCATAGTTAGAATAGAGAATGTTTATTAGACATTCTTATTTGTAATTCTACCTTTTCAGCATTCTCATTATGTTCCCTAAATCAGGTCACCTAAATCACTATACTAAGATCATGAATATTCAAGGCTAATAACCAAACATTACTGGGGGAAAAAAGGCATATGCGCTTAATGGAAAACAGTAATTTTGACTGAAAACAGTATGGCCAAACATCCTGACTCAATGAAAATGTTTAATGTTGGTTCAGCTGATCTGGTTCCATTGAGAAGGTATTAATGCTGCACTTTACAAATGAACTGAATTCTAATTCCTGTCTTTAAATTCATGATGGCCTATATATAGGAATTACTAAGGAATTGTCATAAATGAAATTGAATATCTTTATAACCTCTCTTTAATGCACTACACTCTACTGAGCCCACAGAGGTAAATGATTTCCTGAAAATGGATGTCCTACAGGATGCCAGTCAGTATATTTGAGTTACACTTTGCATTTCTCCAATTACCAAATACATACTTTGAAAGTCAGTAATCGCTGGAAAGTATACTGTTTCATTGTTCTATATTTAAAATGTTCTTTTTTTATTATCCTGGTCAATTAATCTCCTTAATGGACATGGCCCGTTTTCAACTGTGTGTCAGGTATTATATTGTTCTGTTAATTTTATGTAATAGCATATTATGGGAAGTATAGAATAATTCTTTAAACTTGACTGGCTAATATACAATTAATTCTACACAAATGTTCCATAAATTATAATTTGGAAATATATCGAGTTTTTTAAAGTCATATATCCTTAAATAAAATCAGGCACATATACATCTCCCCTTTGGATTCTGAAAGAGGAGAAATAGGTGCCTTGCCAGATTGAATTCTGAAATAATTTCATGCTTAACCTACGCACCTAAGCCAGTGTGACACCCCTAAAGACTCCTTTCCCGCTTATTGCCAAAGCTGCAGCTGCACCAAAAAGAAGCTCAGTAAATTTGTCTAAGCTCCACCTTCAACTCTGCATCATCCATTTTGCTCTGGTGCTATATTGCAGGTCTCTATCCCACTTTATCATTCTAAGTTTCTGTCTATCTGCCTCATTCTCTTGTTTGTAATCCTCAATTGGGATTGCAATTATCAAATTTGGTTTTCTCTCTAGATGCTACCACTCAACACTCTGCAGTGCATGGGGCAGAGCCCCCTATACCCTTGAGATTACAGCCAGGCTTCAGCTTGACCAAGAACAGAGTTCTGACACTTTTCCTGAGTTAATATTGACAAGTCTGGATCAAAAGGCAGTTCCATTTTTAGTTTTCTGAGAAAATTCCATACTGAAATAGAAAAGGGGATGACAGTCTCCAGAGGGGGGAGGGGAGGGAATTTCAGGGAAAAAGGGAGGGGATTATAGGAACAAGTATAAAGGACACATGGACAAAAACTAAGGGGGGTGGAAATGGGAGGGAGGTGGGGAGCACTGGGGGAAGGTCTGGGATGGGAGTAAAAGACAGAAAACTGTACTGAAAAACAATAA